>JAQQFT010000399.1:0-27762 GCA_029582265.1 Zoroaster sp. YZ-2022 | reverse complement strand
TTCCCCAAAAAACCCAGTTTGTGCAAAAAAATTAAAAAGTAGCCTCGGATTGTTTACTGCACTTTTCCTTAATTTTTTCCCCCTTGTCAGAAAACAAATCAATTTTACATAGACAATTATTTCACGGGAAAAATGCACAATATTCATGAAAAAACATGTACTTGTAGGTCCTGCTCCCGGGAGGCCCTCTCAGAATCTCAAATCACATGAAACTATATTAAAATAAAATGAGATTGGGAATTTTTTAAATCCCTTTTCTTTTGAGGGATTTTCGTGGAGAACATTTTTTTAATTTATTACACATTGTCAAAAATTTTAATTGTGTGAAATTTTGAAAAAAAAACCAATGCCCTTTTTCAATTTCAATGGTCCAGCTACCCCAAAATTAAAACACTATTTTCCCCATTCACATCAATTAGAATTTATCTGAATTTTAAAATTTTTCCCTTGGTCCATGTACTTAAAAAAACCTTTTCCCCATTTTTTTTTACATTTTCACTCTGACATATTATTTTCCCTTTAAATAAATTAGAACTTCTCTAAATTTCTCTGCAATGATTGGACCAAAGAATTAAAAAAAAAAAATTTTTAAAAAACCCAAATGTTTTTCATCACCATGGCGGGTACATCCCTACCAAGAATTTGGGAGGAGGGGCAGACATTTTTTTTCCCAAAAATTACCGATTCCAATGAAAACCCCCTGAATATCACCCATCTTCCGTCACTAAATCATACTTTAAGAGCGTACATTTATTATAAATGCAGATTGTTTTTTCTTGTCAACAAAGGACCATGGTTGGGTTCATTTACACGGAAGTCATTTCACTTTTTGGGGCGTAAGCCCCGCATGTACACTCATTTTCTAGATTGGTTACAAGTGGGTTTAAAAACAGGTAAAAAAATGGTTTCAATTGATTGTGGGGGGGAAAGGGTTTAACCACAAAGTCAAGTCAGAAACCAAAACATTTAAAAAATAACATGTATTTCATTGCCCCCATATAACTTTTTTGACCCCTTTCAATGTTAACAATTTATGCAAAAAAACGACGGGGTTGTAATTTGTAGTATGGATGACCCAAAAATTTTCCCAATCATGTGTCCCAACCTAAAAAATTAAAAATCAAAAAATTTTGGCCAAATTTTATAAATTTTTTTTTTAATTTTTTTGCAGATAGGAAAACAAAGACAGTTTAAAAATTACAATAAGGAGATGCTTGATTACAGTGTCACTATCAGTAAATTTTAAATTATTTTTTTTGTTATAAACTTAACCTGAAACAGTGAAAGTGAAGAAAAAAAAAAGTTTAAAATTTTATTTTTAAAAGATTTAATACCAAGAGATAAATAAAATGTTGGTTTATTTAAATCAAAAAGGAAAGGGTTTTTTCCAAAAAAAGTAAAAAGGGAAACCCCAATTACAGTTTTGGGACCAGTGGATAATTACAAATTTTGTTTGAATTGGGAATTTTTATTTTTTGACAACTCTTTTGGGGCGGGGGGAAGAGGGAAAAACAGGGATGCAAGCTTTCCCAACTTTATCATGTACATGTAGAGTCATGTTTGTTTTCAATAAAAGGGCCCAATTGCTGATACCCAAACAAGCTTTGGACTGCAGAATCACCCTTTTTGGGAAAAGGGCTTTTTTTGTTTTTCTTCACCCAACTACTATACGGTTTTTTTGAGAATTTTTCGGGTCCCCGATACATGAACATGGATAAAAAGACAATTATTAGCTAATTTCATTATGTTCCATAAAGGGGAAAAAATTAATAACAACATGGAAAGGGAAAATTCAGGAGGAAAACACTTTTCCGGGGAAAATTTTTCCCTTTGGTAAATTTGGGAAAAAACAAGGAAAGGGGAAATATTTATGTTTTCTTCCATGCTTCAGTGTCTTCAGAAACCCCCCATTTCCCCCCAAAAAATTTAACCCACATTTCCCCGTTTTGAATTTGAAAGCCAAGTTTAATCCAGTTACTGACTTTCCCCCTTCACCCTAAATCAATTTTGGGGGACTTTATTTTTAAACTGAATAGGTTGATCTGCCTAAAACCCCCGGCAAATTTTTTTCATATGAGTGTTTGTTGTTTTATCATTTAGCATGGTTTTTGAAAAGAAAGGGGCTAGTGTAAATTATTTTTAAAAAGTTTTCCAAGTAACACTTTTTTATTTCTAATTTTTTTTTTTAAAAACCCACAACTTTTCCAAGTTCAACAGCCAATATCTCAAGAACTAAATGACCAAATTAGAAAAAAAAAAAACACAATTGAATTCCTTACATTAATAGTTTGAAATTTTTTTGGGGAAAATGAGTTAACATAAATGTTTTGGCAATTGGCCCAAATTTTGGGGGAATTGGTAATGATTCTAAAATTTTAAAAGGTCCCCCCCCTATAGCTTCAATTTGATGTAAAATTTTAAAAATTTTTTTTTTTTCAAATCATGATGTCATATGGGCCTTTCAAACCCCCCTTTTCCTGATTTTATTCCTGTCCAAACAGGAAGTTCAAATTCAAAACATTCAAATTTTAAAATTGATGTTTTTGAATATAAAAATTAATTTTGTTATTATAAAAGATGAAAAAACCCGCACAATATGATATTGACATCATCGTTAAATTTTTATTAAAACCGAAGTTGACTGAACACCGTGTTTTTCTAAAAACATTTAACTTAAGTTTAAAAATTTGAAATGATGGAGAAAAAGCCCCGGGTTAAAGGTCCTGTGATTTTATTTCGGTGCTTTTAAATTTGTTTGGGAAAGGAAAAAAACAATTTTAAATGTTTTTTTGTTTCGGGGTTATTATTAATTGTTCATCAAATTCCAAGAATTCCCCCCGGAATTTTTTTTTTCAACGAAACGTTCGGACGTACAAAAAGGCAGAGAATTTCTATGTACCGTAAAACCCGGGGCCCCCTTTTATGTAATTTTGGGAAAAACACACCGGGCAATGTTACCGGTGTTAAACCCCAAAAAACCCAGGCACAATGGGAAAGGTTTAATTTTTTTAATGTTTGTCTCCAGGATATAAAATCGACAAGTTTTTATTATCGGGAAAAATCAGGGAAAAGTTTTCATGCCGTAAACACTAAAAGGGGGAAAGCGGGGGAATATGTCTTTTTAAAAAGGGAAGTGGACGGCGGGAGAATTTTTAAAGGGGCCATTACCCTGAGTTTTTTCGTTTTAAAAAAGCACCCCCTTTCTTCGCTGGACCCTTTCCCAGCCTTTTTCCCAGGGGGGAATATCTTTGGGAATTGCATCGGGAGCATCCCCTTATAAGCCATACCGAACGGGCCCGTGGGCCCCCCGTTCAATTAAAGCATGGTTTTAAACCCAAAAACTAAAACTAAATAAGAATGAGTTTTCCTCGGTCCCGACCACTTCGCTCTGGTCAGCTTCATTTTTAGTCGTCCAAATACGTTTGCTTTTTGGACCAGACGGAAATCGGGGGAACTAACCCCTTTTCTTTTTGGGGGTTGCCAACCTCAGCGACACCCCCTCGATGGCATTATCGAAAATAATAAGTTTCCAAACCGACAGAAAATTTTGGGGGGAAATTTTTTCAGCAACACTCTGTTTTGCAGTGGTGCGCTGTATACAGCATACCAAGGGCGGGGGGATCGCGTTATTCGCGTATCGGCAACGCCTCGGGAAATAACAAAATTTTTGGGCGTTAAAGGGATAGGGGCTTTAATGCCCCCCAAATTTTAAAAAAAATTAATTTTTTTTTGGTATAAACGTGGGGGGAAAAATTTTACAAATGACAAATATATTTTCCAGTAATACTTTATTGTATACAATGAAAAGAAATATGTAAAGGCCCTTTTAAAGACCAAACCCCCAGCATGCATTCCCCTTTCATCATGAATTAAATATATCCCCGGGTATATAAGGGCATGTACAACGAAATCATGCATAAAAATTTGAGGGAAAACCGACCTCAGTGGTTTCATTCAACGCATCAACCAACGGGGGCGGATAAAGAAATATTTTTTCGTAAACCCCCCGCCCCATTTTTTGGAACACGTTCGGGTTAAATTTAAACCCCAAAAAGATGCACTGTACTTTATTTGTTCACCCCACAATATTTAATTGAGCGGGAAAATATAAACGCCCCATGTAAATTATTTATGAACATGAAATGGCAAATTTTAAATGAGCTGATATTGTCTTACAATTGTACAAAATGGTTTTTTGTCTTGATTTAAAAAAACAGTGTCCATCTCTGCCAGTGAGAAAGTTCAGTGATGCAGTGTTTCCCAACCACAACACAGGTGTGGTGATGTCCAGCGTTCAAAAGGGACCAGTAAACACCCTTATACTGGGGACAAAAAAGGCCCCCCTCAAATGTAAAATTTTCATCGGGTCCCCGCCACAGATGTTAAAACGCGGGAACGTCCCCTTGGCACGCGGGAGAAGGGAAGGTCCACCAGAGCGGTTCCCGACAGCTGAATTTTCACTATCGGACGATCGGTCGTTTGGGGCCGTTTAAACAGTCTGGCAGCAGCAAATCGACCTCACCCCGTCGTCCACGGGGACCACCCGGGCAAAGATTTTCACACCCGGGCTCCTCCCCCCGCGTGGGATCCCCCCAACCAGCAACACGCACAGCAGATGAAAAAAGGCCGCACAACAGAGCATAAACCCCAAACAAACCGTCGGGAAACCCGGGTTGAGAGAAGAAAACCCCAACCTCGTCGCCCCAACCGGGGCCCGGGATCTTACCGTTCCGGCGTGGGAACAGACGGATGGGAAAAGCACATTGATCCCGGGAAACGCTGGGGAAGGGGGGATGTTCAGGGACGAACCCACGGTTCCGTTGTATCGCGCGGGATGGAAGACGGGGCGAGGGCGGTATGGCGACGTGGGTAAACCGGTTTGCTAAAGCAAATGTTATTCGAGAACGCCGGAGGTGGGGGGTGCCGCGGTGGGGCAGGATAACGAGGAAAAAACCTTTTTTTCCCCTTCATTGAGGGAAACTTGAAGGGGCGATATCGTGATGAGATTTTTTCACCCCCAAAAAGTTTTTGGTTCGTCCGCCAAAAAATGACGTCACCTTCCAGCAAGACAATGCCCGGACCCGCCCCGGAATCGGGCAGCCCCGGAAGCAGAAAAATTCCAGTTCGGACGGGCCTGCATATTCCCCGGACATGCCACCCATAACCTTTTTGGGGATGTTCTCGACCGACGTGTCCGCGATCGTGTTCCATTTCCCGGGATAAATCCTCGCCCGTGTGGCCCTCGAGGAGGAGGGAAAAAAATATCCAGGCCACAATCGTCAACCTTTTTCAACTCGATGCGAAGGTTTGTCGTTTTAGGGGGACGCAAACGGTGGACACACGTTATTATGGTGATTTTTTCAACCTAACCCCACCGTGCCCACATGAAATGCCCAAATGATTGAACGCCACTATCGTGTTTTAACGGACAGTAATCTGTAAGATATTGAACAACAAAATAAATTTTTTGATGATTTAATATTTTTTTCAACCCCAAAGGGCTTTTAAAAAGTTTAAAAACCCACAGGGGGTGTTTAAAATTTTTGTTCAGTGAAATATAGCAATTATGCAAAAAAATCCCGAAAAAGACACATAAACTTTCGGACACTTTTTAACCAAACTTTTTAGATTGACCCTGTATTTACCCAAAGGTGTCAGGTAAAATTCTTTCATCATTCCTTTATTTTGGTACCCGGGTTTTTTTTGTTTGTTTTGTTTGTCATCCTCTTTCAATGTTTATCTTGTCCTTTTTTGTTTAAAGTCAGTTTTTTTTTTTCCCCCAAAAGTATTTAAGCGGGTTGTTTTTTTCCCATGTTGTATTTTAACCCATTGACCCATATATACCCCTTTTTGGAAAATATTCAAACTTTCATATTTGTAAGAACCAGAAAATATAGGCCTATCTTTACAGAAACCAAATGTTATTCCATTAGTATTTAATTGTGCCCGTGAAGATGCATTTATATTTTTTATATATATATACCCGGGAATTTTCGAACATCAGTGGGGAAAATTTTCATAATTTTTCTAGCCCCCAGAGAAAAACCAGTTCAAATGATTTTTATACCATCCCCAAGTAAGTTTTAAAAACTGTAATTTTTTTTTGGGAGAAAAAAGAAGAAGAGAAAATTCAATATTTTTTAATGAAGTTAAAAAAATTTAAATTCGTGAAATTTAAAAAAAATTAAAAATTTTGGGATGCTCAGTTTGGGGAACCCAAAATTACACTGAGGGACTCAATTTTTAAAACGGTTATACTTTAAAATTTCCCCTTTAAAATTTCAAACCCCTCCCAAAAAATTTTTTAAAATTTTTTTTTTTAATACCACGTCGCAGCTTCCCGGGCCCAACACCCAGGGCCAACGTTGCTAAGCGAGTGATCACACTGCACAGTGCATCTTTTTTTTACGATCAAGGAAACTCATGTGAGTATTTCAGTCACAAAAAAACCCCACACAAAAGGTTTTGAAAAAGCGGGGGGATGCCCCCGGCCCGGAAATAAAAAGCGCGCTGGCCAGATAATTAAGAGGGCTCAATAAGATTTTTGGAGGGCTGCTGCATTAAAAAGAGCCAGTTGTTTACAAAAAATGATATTTATCCAAAAAGGGTTTGGATCTTATCGCTCCTTGTTATCTAGGCCAGCATGTGCTAAATGGTATTTTTCAGTTACGGGAGTTCATCAAAACCCGGGACACCGATTCCATCCCCCGGGTCAAAAGTCTGTCGATCGTGACGGTATTGCCCCCTTTATTTAGACAAAAGGAAAAAGCAAAAGTTTGTTTGAACAGGGGTTATTTTTAAAAATTTTCAACAAGAAAGCGCCCCCCCAAAGAAAAAATTGTAACACTTTAACCCGCGCCAATTTTCTGAAGGGTATGTAGGTATGGGGAAAAGCATTATACCTGGGTTAGGGGGAAAGGGTTAGGGGGTATATATATATTATATATATATTTCCTCCCCCCCCACCCAATCCATGGATGCTGTTCAACCAAAAGGGTTTAGACACGTTTCGCGCGCGGGGCGCGTACCCCCCCTTTTACACCCAAACAATACTTAACCCCCCACAAAATTGCACACTATACCAAAATACTTTCCACCTCCTCAATCTGTCGCGCGGGGACACGTTCGCGCGTGTGACTCCCCCCACAAAACCGAAAAAAAACACTTACCAAAGCATTGTATTTATATTTTTTTAATTTTTTCTAAAATCACAAAAGGGGAAGCATTGTATTTATATATATTTTTTAAACAAAAACACAAGGGGAAAATATTTATTTATATATTTTTTTTCCATCAAAATCCGGGTAAGTTTAAATTTTTATATTTAATTTTTTCAAAACAAAGGGGGATTTTATTTATATATTTTTTGGGTTTCCCGCAAACCACAAGGGTAACTTGATTTATATTTTTTTTTGTTTTTTTTCAAATCAAAGGGGTTTTGTATTTTTATATGTTTGTTTTAAAACCCCCAAAACATTGTATTTATAAATTTTTTTTTTCTCAAAAACAAGGGGAAACCTTTTTTTTTAAAAAAATTTTATTTCCCTCAAAAAACAGGGGAAAATTGATTTAAAATTTTTTGGCCCCCACCAAAACCCCCAAGGTGCAACCAAATTTTTATAAAAAAAAGTCATCCTTGGTGGGGGTGGGAAACCAAAAAAAATAAAAATTTTTACCCCGGGTTTTTATGGAAACCAAAAAATAAAAATTAAAAAGGGTTTTTTTTGATTTTGGGTGGAAACCCAAAAAATTAATACGATTATTTTGATGGAAAACCCAAAAAATATTTTAAAAAAAAACCAAATTTGTGATTTTGGGGAAAAAATTTAAAAAATTAAAAAAATGTTAATTGGATTTTTATGGAAACCAAAAAAATATAAATTTTTAACCCTTTTTTTTTTGATGGAAACCGTCAAATAAATGTTTTTTTTGGATTTTAGGGAAAAAATAAAAGTTTCTTTGATTTTGGGGAAAAAAAAATATAATATTTAATTTTTGATTTGATGGAACCAAAAAAACAAAGAACCTTTGGGTTTTGGAAAAACAAAATATATAAACACAAGTTTTCAAAGGGTTTTTGAAAACCAAAAAAATATAACACAGGTTTTCTGGGGATTTTTGGGGAAAAAACTTTTTCCGGGGTTTTTTGAAACCAACATAATAAAAACAGCCCCTTTTTGGGTTTTTGGCATATAAAATAAGGTTTTTTAAACCCTTGTAATTTCATTGGAAAAAAAAATATAACACACTTGGCCTTTTTGGGGAGGAAAAAAATAAAAATTTGAATTTTTTCCCTTTTATTTTGGGGAAAAAAAAAAATATAAACACGTTACCCGTTTTTATGGGAAACCCCCAAAATAATAAAAATTATTTGATTTTGAGAAAAAAATTAAAAAACGCCCCTCATTTTGATGGACCCCCAACCCCGCCACGTTAAATTCCCCGGGTTTTTAGAAAAAAAAAAATAAATTGGGCCTCCCCCGATTTAGGAAACCGAAAAAAAAACGTTTCCCCGATTTTTATGGAAACCAAAAAAACACGTTTTCCCCCTGACCCTTTAGAAAAAAAAATATCACGGCCGCCCCTTCGAATTTTTATTTGGGAAAACCCAAAAAACATCCCCAACCACCCCGGGTTTTAATAAAATTTCACCTTGTTTTTCCCCCCTTTTGAGGAAACCAAAATAAAAAGGTTTACCCCGGGTTTTTATGGAAACCAAAAATAAAATACAAGATTTCAGGATTTTTTTATGGAAACCAAAAAAATATTCCCCAAGGCCCCCCTTTTGATTTTGGAAAAAATAAAATATATAAATCAAGGTTTACCCCCCGGGTTTTGGGGATCCTCCCCCGGGGTTTTGTGTTTTTAATAGTAGCTTTGTTTTGGGCAAGAGGATAAGGGTAAAGTTTCCCCGTAAACAATTTTTTTTAACTTTATACTTAACATAACGTTAATCCTAGAAATTATTTCAACTAATAAAACAATTTTTTATTTATACAGAATTTTTTTCGTCCTAACTTAATTTAAATTTTTTTTTTATTTCTAAATTCCAATAACTAAATTGTATACATTTTTTAAGTCTCTGACGAAAAAAAAAAGTAACCCACATTATTTTTCATCTTTTAAACCCATCCAACTTCACTTCATCAATAATTTTCAGAACAAAACAACATCTATACAACGGGGAATTTGCATTAACTTTCATACACGCAAAAGGGGCAACGACCGTACCAGTCACTGACCTAATTAACTTATATGTGTTAATGTTGCTGCACATCTATTTGTAATCGAAAAAACAAAAAAAAACTCCTAAGAAAATCAGAATTATTACCCTTTTTATTTTACTTTCTTTTTTAAGATATCCAATTTTCCAACTGTCTTAAAAAAAACCCAATACAGCCATATTATTTTTAAAAAACCCAGCATGAACTTTTTGCCCTGTCAGCAAACCTGTTTGTCCGTTTTACCAAAGCACGATGGGGAAAAAAGGGAAAAATTTTAAAAATCATCGAAATTTTCTGACCAAAATCTGGAAAAAAGGGGAGTTTTTTAATCCAGGGAATTTAAAAAATAAATGGTTTGTGTGGTGAAGGGAGAAAAAGGGAAGGGGGGGAGGAAAAAAGATGCATATTGATGATTTCGGCAAATTTGAGACAATGCTTTCCCTCACCCAGTACTTGATATTTTTTCATTACAAAACGGGCTGAACTTGATCGAACAACACGGGCCCCCTTTTATATTTTCAATAAAAGGCCACCTTTTTTACCTTTACCAATATGTAAAAAGAATCGGAAAAAACAATTATTGAATCAGAACGGAATTTTTTAAAAAGTTTATCCCCAATTTAAAAACTGGGGGGCAAATTCCCAAAAAATTCCCTCACATTTTTAGGTGATTTCCGATGGAGGCTTTTAAAAATGCTGTAGTTGTCGGAAACCCAGAAAAGATTTTCTAGTGGCAAGTAATCCAGCAAAGTTCAATAACCAGTCAGCCAAGACCGACGAAACCAATAAAACAACCGGGTCTTTTTAGAGCCAAAATATTCCAAGAAGAGATTATTACCGAGTCTGTTATGAATATTAACTTTTGATTTTTAACTTTAAAAAAAATTATATTTTGTGTATGTCTGTGTTTTTTAAAAGTAGCTTTGTCTATTGGCAAGAGGATAAGGGATAAATGTCCCCGTAAACATTTTTTTTTTTAAACTCATACTTTTAAAAGTAACGGGTTTAAACCTAGAAATTATTTCAATCTGACATAAAACAATTTTTTTTATTTATACAGAATTTTCTTTTGCCCTAGCTTAATTTGTTCTTTTTTTTATTTTTAAATTTCCAAAAATAAATTGTATACATTTTATAAACTCTGGGGCAAAAAAAAAAGAAACCCACATTATTTTTTATCTATAAACCCATCCCAAATTCACTTCATCAAAACCCTTTTACAGAAAAAAATCAAATCTATACAAGTCCTATGCATTAACTGTACATATGCCAAAAAGGGTCAACGACCGGGGCCAGTCACTGACCTAACTAATATTTTGTTAACGTTTGTTTCACATCTATTTGTAATTTGACAAAACAAAAAAACGTCTAAGAAAAAACACGAATTATTACCCTTTTTTATTCCCATACTTTTTAAAATATCCAATTTAGCCAACTGCCTTAAATAAACCCCCAATACAGCCTATTACTTAGAAAAACCCAAAATAAAACTATTGCTGTCTCCGCTGGCCCGCAGCCATGTTTGGGCCAAGTTTTACCAAAGCCCCTGGGAAAAAAGGGGGAAAAGGGTTAAAAATCATCGATTTAATTTTTACCAAATTGAAAAAGGGGGGGAGTTTAAACCATTTGTAATAAAAAAAAATGTAGTTTGTGGTGAAGGAGAAAATAAGCGGGGGGGAGAAAAGTTTTTCCCCCATATATTGATGATTTCGGGGAAGTTTGAGACAGTCGCTTTCCCTCACCTAGTACCAGATACCTCTTTTATTCACATACACGGGGCGAACTTGACCCCCCAACCCCGTATATCTTCACTATATCAATTTTTTTCCTTTTTCCAATATTAAAGAGAATCGAAAGCAATTAATTTTAACAGAACGGGGACGAATAAAAAGCTGATCCCCAAGCAGACTGGGAGCAAATTTTAAAAAATTCCCCCCACATTGAGTATTTTTGATGGGTTTTTAAAATGCTGAAATTAAAGGAAAACCCCCAGTATGCAGATTTCAGTGGCAAGTAATCCAAAAGTTCAATAACCAGTTTTACGGGCCCAAAACCCACGAAACCAGAAAAAAACCGGGTCTTTTTAACAACACATATTCCCAAAAAGAGAATTAAGGTCTGGTTAAAGAAATTCTGAATTAATTTAAAAAAAATTATATTTTGGGGATGTCTGTGTTTTTTTTAGAGTTTGTCTATTCAAGAGGATGGTGATGCACAAGTCCCCAAAAAATTTTTAACCCTACTTTTAAATAAGTTAACCTTTGAAAAATTTTTTTCAATCTGACAAAAAAATTTTTATTTAAAAGTTTTTCTTTCGTCCCATTAATTTGTTTTTTTTTCATTTTAAATTTCAATAACTAAAGTATACATTTTTTAAAAGTCTCTGACGAAAAAAAAAAGTAACCTACATTATTTTTTACTATAAACCCATCCAACTTCACTTCATCAATAACTTTTTTACAGAAAAATCAAAATCAACAACGGGACCCATGAATTTAAATGTAAAAGGGGCAACAACGCACTTTAGCCAGTCACTGACCCAAAAATTTTTGGAATCGTCTGTTAAAATTCATTTGTTTTACAAAACCAAAAAAAAGTCTAAGAAAAAACACGAATTATTACCCTTTTTATTCTACTTTTTCCTCTTTTTTAAAATATCCTTAGCCAAAAGCCCCCAAATAAACTCCCAAAACAGCCATAATTGAAAAACCTAAAAAGAACTATTGCTGTTCCGTCGTCGCGCCCTGTTTGGGCCAAGTTTTACCAAAGCACGATGGGAAAAAAAAGGGGAAAAGTCATCGATTTAATTTTTAAAACCCAAAAACTGAAAAAAGGGGTGAGTTTATTAATCCATTTGACAAAAAATTTTTAAAAATATCAATGTATCGTTTTTTGGGTTTTTTGAAAGTTTAAAATTTAAGGGGTCATTCACAGCTGGCCAAGCAAAAATTTAAAAAAATATGTCAATTATGAAAATCATAAAATTTTATTAACAAATAAATGAATGAAATTATCATTGCCGCCGTATCCCCGGTTTTATTTCTGTTAAATTCCTTTTCCCCTTTTATTAAAAGGGATTTTTTTTTAAAATCACAAGGGGGTTTTGTATTTTTAATATTTTTGGTTTAAAAAAACCAAGGGAAACTTGTATTTATATATTTTTGGTTTCACCCAAACCGGGGGAAGATTGTATTTTATATTTTATTTTTTTCAAAATAAAGGGGGGGTTTCCGAATTATATATTTTTGGTTTCCATCAAAAAACACAAAAACATTGTATTTATATATTTTTTTTTCAAAAAACCCGGGGTGTTTATTTATATTTTTTCCAAACAAAAATAAAGGGCATTGAATATATTTTTTTGTGTTTTTTTAAAATCACAAAGGGGGGCCTTTATTTAATATATGTTTGCCCCTCAAAATCACAAGGGGGAAGATTGTATTTTATATTTTATTTTTTTTTCCAAAAACAAAGGGAAGTTTTGTATTTATATATTTTTTTTTCCTAAAAACACAAGGGGGAAGCATTGTATTTATATATTTTTTTTTCAAAATCATAAGGGTAAATTGTAAATTTTTATATTTTTTGGGTTTCCCTCAAAATTAAAAGGGGAAGATTGTATTTATATATTTTTGTGTTTTTTCAAAAACACAAAGGGGGAAGCCTTTTTATTTAAAATTTTTTGGTTTCCATCAAAAAACACAAAAGGGATTTTATTTTTTATTTTTTTCAAAAAACAAGGGGTGCTCTGTTTTTTATATTTTTTTCCCTCAAAACCAAAGGGGGAAGCATTTATTATTTTTTTCCAAAACCAAAAGATTGTATTTTTGTTTTTAAAAACACAAGGGGGGTTTTTATTGAAAATATTTTTGGGTTTTCCCTCAAAAACAAGGGAAGATTTATTTATATTTTTTTTTTTTCCCAAAAACACAAGGGGGAAACAAAGAAAATTTTTTTTCAAAATCAAACGGGTTTTGTATTTATATATTTTTGGGTTTTCCCTCAAAAAACAAAAAAGGGGAATTTATATTTTTTTCCCTCAAAATCAAAAAGGGTAAGCCCCCTTTTTTTATATATTTTTTTCCATCAAAACCAAGGTAACATTTATTTATATATTTTTTTTTTTTTTCCAAAACCCTAAAACCCCATTTATATATTTTTTTTTAAAAACCAATAAAAGGATTTATTAGTTTTTTTTAAAATCAAAGGGGGTTTTTTTGAAAATTTTTCCCATCAAAATCACAAGGAAGATTGTATTTATTAGTTTTTTTTTAAAAAACAAGGGGGGAAGCCTTTTTGATATATTTTGGTTTTCAAAACCCAAGGGGGAAAATTATTTTTATATTTTATTTTTTCAAAATCCCGGGGTAAGCATTGTATTTATATATTTTTGGTTTTACAAAACCCGGGAAGCCTTATTTATATATTTTTGGTTTCCCCCAAAAAAGGGGTTTTTGTTTTATATTTTTTTCACCCAAAAATTTCAAGGGGGGCATTGTATTTATATATTTTTTTTTTTCTCAAACAAGGGGGTAAGTTTTTTATTTATATATTTTTTTGGGTTTTCCCTCAAAAAACACAAGGGGGAAGCATTGTATTTATTAGTTTTTTTTAAAAAACACAAGGTGTTTTTATTGATATATTTTTTGGGTTTTCCCCTTCAAAAAAAAAAGCATTGTATTTATTAGTTTTTTTTTTAAAAACACAAGGGGGGTTTGTATTGATATATTTTTGGTTTTTATCACAACCAAGGGGGAAGATTTTATTTATATATTTTTTTTTTCAAAATCCCAAGGGGGAAAAAGATTTATATTTTTTTTTCCCTCAAAAAATCCAATTTAAAAGGTTTTTTGTTTTTTTTTAAAAAACACAAAAAAAGCTTTATTGATATATATTTTTTCCCCTCAAAATCAAAGGGGGAAGCACTGTATTTTATATTTTAATTTTTTTAAAAACTCAAGGGGAAGATTGTATTTTATATTTTATTTTTTCCAAAATCCCCGGGGAAAAATTTTGTATTTATATATTTTTTTTCCCCAAAACAACAAAAGAATTTTATTTTATATATTTTATTTTTTTTCAAAATCACAAGGATAAGATTGTTTTTTATATTTTTTGGGTTTTCCCTCAAAATCACAAGGTGTTTTGTATTTATATATTTTTGGTTTTACCCAAAATTCAAGGGGCATTGTATTTATATTTTTTGTGTTTTTTCTCAAAAAACAAAAAGGGGGTGTTTTATTTATATATTTTTTCTCACCAAAAAACACAAAAGCATTTTTTTATTAGTTTTTCAAAAAACAAAGGGGGGTTTTTTATTGATATATTGGGCCTTTTAAAAAACACAAGGTAACCCTTTATTTTTTTTTTTCTCAAAAAACACAAGGGGTTTTGTATTGATATATTTTTTGGGTTTCCCTCAAAACACAAGGTGTTTTTGTATTTTATATTTTATTTTTTCAAAATCATGGGGAAGATTGTATTTATATTTTTGTTTCACCCAAAAAACCAAAGGGGCCTTTTTAATTTTTTTTTTGGTTTCCAAAAACACAAGGGGTAAGATTGTATTTTATATTTTTGGGTTTTCCCTCAAAATCAAAGGGGGAAGATTTTATTTATTAGTTTTTTTTTTTCAAAATCCAAAAGGGGCCTTGTATTTATATATTTTTTGGGTTTTCCCTCAAAACCCCAAGTGGTAATTTTTACTTTTTTTTTTTCAAAATCACAAGGGGGAAGCATTGTATTTTTATATTTTGTTTGTTTTTTCAAAACAAAGGGGGAATTTAAAAAATATATTTTTTTTTTTATCAAAAGCACAATAAATGGGGTAAAGAATTTTTGAGTAAAGACTTGATAAACGCTTCCCCCGTTTCGATGCGGTAGGGTGTGGATTTGTTAAAGGGGCCCGATTCATTTTTAGCAGTTTGTTATCGGCTATCCGTTGAAAAGCTTCCTGGACAAAGGGATCCGACCGAAAAATGGCCCCTTAATTCAAGGGTTCATTTCATCTAGTTCAGATGATGTAGATCGACTAAAAAATTCATTTGCTATCCATCTTTGCTGATTATCTGCCAGATGATATCAACAGTCCTATGCTTTACATGAGCAACGAAACATTCAACCATAACGATGCTGCGCTTCGTGCACATTTCTTTACCCTGATGAAATAAATTTTGGAGAATCAACACAATGGAAAGATTTCTATGATGACTGCCCTGCAAAAGCTCGTAATCCGTTTGCTGTTGCCAGTTTCAGACATGACATCATCGATCACTATCATATTGTTCCTGGATCGATGTATTTCGTATGAAGGTCATCTGGAATACCTCCACAAATTGTATATCACGAACCATGTTTGCCAAATGAGCGTAAGCATGTTGAAACTCTCGTAGCACCACACGATGTTGTCTGGTGGAGTTCGATGACCTTTTCATCCGCTGGAACCAGCAAACGTTTTACGAACTGAGTTTTGCCTGACCTTGGTTGGTCCTGCTATCACACAAGTGAAGGATGTTTCATTTGCGGGTTCATAGTATGAAATGAATACAGAGAGGATTGTAACTGGTTTAGGTATGACCTAGGGCTTAGAAATAAATAAGTCAGATAACATACTTTTTTTCTTTCCTTTTTTTCATAAGAACAGACCAATAATTTATTTCAACTGCAACTCAAAAGGAATGATAAAATAGAACAAATAAAAGAACAATAAATATATGCACAAAACATGTTTTAAATACATAAATTTGGATTGAGTATTTCATTCAACTAAATTTATTTTGAGTGTTTGAAAACGTCCGTACAAAGTGTTAACTTTATTGACTTATTGTTATTTGTTATTATTATTATTATTATTATTATTGTAGAATGTTCTAAAGGCCCTGAATTTGTTAGAATTTAAAATAATAATAATAACTAATGTTTTCAGTTTATCAAATGTTTCTAATTTAAAACCAATTTAAAACCATCTGTAAAATATATTGATGTAAAGATTGCTGTTGGTGTTAAAATTATATTTAACAAATCATACTTGAATAGCTTCATGTACAGTCGTTCTTTGTCTGTCTTCATCGTTGTTGTCCTCCCTTTCACCTCCCTTAAGGATTATAAAACAATAATAAATAAATAAAAACACTACAAAGGTATGAGAACAAGCGTTATTCTTTTCAAGCAAGCAAATAACTGTCTTTTAATTCAACTTCAACGATCACGACGTTCAATTTGAATTGTTTAACATGTTCAAAGTTTTAACAACAAACTTAAGACTGAAAACTTTTAATGTATGGAAATTTCTCAAAATGTTTTTCTCAACATTGTAACTTAAAACAACTATTTTTTATTCAAAGGGGTCACGTTCATACTAAACTTGATTTCAAATTAAAATTAAATCATTAAATTATTTGGTGTCCTTAGTGTCTGTGAAGAACTATCTTCAAAAATAACAACAACATATGGCAAATTGATAATACTTATTGCAGATGAATGAACTAAAATAATCGTCTTCTAACCTTTGCGTTCTGTTCATAGTGTTCAATTAAACAAGTCCATTTAATTCCATGACATCGTTCACGACATGAAACGGGAGAATTCGCGGTTTATCGTAGAAAGTGTCAACAATTTCCATAAGTTGTCAAAAATATAAATGCATTCAGGCATGTGTCGATAGCCTCCAACGTCTTGATCAGTAACTGCCGTTGAATCCCTGGGTGTTCTCTTCCACGTCAGCAGCATCGTAAAGACCAGATCTACGCCGTTGTTTGATATTTCACCTCAGCTTGCTAATGCCCGTTCTCACTATCACGATTCGCGCCACGATTGAAATCGTGGTCTTAATCGTGGAGTAATCATCGGTGATCCTATCGAACTTGAGGTCAGTCGTGGCAATCGTGTTGATCGTAGAACATGTTTGGACGGTTCAACAATTTTCACGATCACACGATTAATTTTTAATCGATCATCGCATGAGATCGTATTGATCGTAACAGCGCGACAGATCGCATCTAATAGTGCTTCGAAATCATGGTGATCGGGATCAACCTTGGACAAGACAAACACCACGTTGTCATCATCCTCAACTCCTGCCATCATCAATGATTGTGGGTTGAGTCTTCACTCTGTGAGTTCAAGAAACAATGAAGTCCAGGGTCAGTCGGGCTGATATGGCTACCCGTCGGGGTTCAATCGTGGCTCAAATCTGATCACTCTCCATCCCGATCGTGAAGACATCGCCACCACAAATCATCCATGCAAAGAGCGCATCGGTTCGTGATGATCGTATCGGAACGTACCCGAACGTATCTGCACGTATCAGATCGTCCAAAATCGGGCCCCCGATCGTGATGATCGTGCGATCGGGACACAATCGTGGACTCAATCGGACAACCCTATCGGAACGTTTTCGATCGTATCTGAACGGAGACCGATTGTGACAGATCGTGTCATCTGAAATTGACCAATCGTGCCTATATCCATCAAGCGCACCAAATCTCCAGAACGTATCGACTCGCATCAACTCGCATCAAACGTGAAATTTCAGAAAAGGAAAAAAAATTTCCCACGATCAGCTACGAATGGCCAATCGTGGCGTTCGTAACGGATCGCACGACGGAACCTAGCATAACTGTGCTTTCGACACCCAGCTGCGTGCCAACGGCTGCACGTTGTTTTCACCGAGGGCCATCGGGGTGACACAACTCTATTTCGGAGACCTTTGCCGCAATCTTCGGCATGATGTCTCTGCAACCGTAGACAGTGTTGTCCGACTTTCCAATTGCCGATTCAAGTTGGGAAAACTCTAAGTCCGTTCTGCCGTTGTCCTTCAGAGCGTCGGCTATCCCTTTCCTGCCGTTCCATCGTCCCATCTTTGTTTCACAATATAAACATTTGAAAGATCTGCTCATCCGTGTCTGACCAAGCGTCTTTGATCGTTTATTTTGGTTTTTTAGTCCGAGAAAAAGTCGCGATGGTTCCCAGCGGAGGTCGATCCTTTCTGACAGCAGACGAACAGTCGTTCGTCCGAATATTTATCCGTCGATGAGGTCGACCTCCTTTTGGGTCTGTCGGACTTTTTTGCATCCCGGGGCCGAGGGCTTGGGTTTCCCAAATTTAGGGTTTTGTGAGCGATTTGGGGATAGGGGTTCTGCGGTGGTGGCGGCGGGGCTTCCACAGGTGGTGGTACTGGCGTTGGTGTTGGAAGGGGTGCATCTATGTTGATGGTCGCTCCAGTTTATCTTCTATGTCTATTTAGACTGTCCATTCGACTGAAGGATTTTCATGGTTGAACAGGACAAAGCTTGATTTTTTTGTGTTTTTTTTCATGCCGCTTTGGGGTTGTCGGTGCGCGTGAATGTTTTTCACAGGGGAACAGGACAAAGCTTGATGTTTTTGTGTTTCTTTCATGCCGTTTAGGCTTCTGTGGGGTAATGTTTTTTCACAGGGGAACCCCGGAAAAGATTATTGGTGAAACATCATTCTGGCGTGCCCCATCGGTCGGTGGTGGTGGTGCGGGGCCGAGTCGACGGCAACGCCATCGCGCCAGGGGGGAACCACAGGGATCGGGTCGATACAGGCTCACCGTTCATGTTATTGGCCCAAGTTGTCGTTTGTCGACTGTTCCTAAGTAGCGTATACGAGCAACAATGCAATGTTCTTGATGAGAATATTGGAAATATGGGGTTTGGGTTAAAATTTCTCTTTTATACTCACCATCCTTCGCGTCGCCGAAACAACCAAGTAAGTTTTTTGTGTAGTTTGTGGGAAGTCACGCGCGCCCAAACGTGTCTCCGCGCGCGCCCAGAATTTCAATGCCTATCGCGCGCGCCCAGACGTGTCTCAACCTACAAATTTATGTGAACAGTTAATATGGATTAGGGATTGAGGAGGAAAAATATATATATATATATATATATATATATATATATATATATATATATATATATATATAATATATATATAATATATAAATATATATATATATATATATATATATATCCTCCTCAATCCTCCTCAATCCTCAATCCATTTTAATGCTGTTCACATACTACTGCAGGAGTCGTACATGCAGCCTTCTTACTACGTCAAGGGAAACCTGTGTACATGTACTAAGGCCTATACATGAAAGTTATCCCATGGTTATACATATAGTATTTTGATTACGATTAGGCCTAGGTCCAAATTTTGGGTTAAATGTTTCCTTGAATGTTTGAAACAGATTAAATTAAATATCGAAAATATTATGCCTCTTATTGCAAGAAACCAGAAACACAGAAAAATATAAATGTTAACATAAAGTTTCTTTAGCTTTATTATTAGGTCATGATTCCTTCCTCCATGATTGGCCTATGCCTGAAGTAACACAAGTTGAGAAAAAATACAACCCGCCCACAAATTAAAGGAAGCAAAGCAATATCACAGGAGTTGTGCAGTATGTTTGCATGTTAAAAAATTTCCCTTTTTTAGAGAGAAAAATGGGTCACTGTTACATAGGCAGGGCGTAGTTAAAGGGGAGGGTGGTACCCAATTTTACTCAGTCCAAAAATAAACCACAATACCTCTGCCGGTAAAATCCTAAAATCATCATCGTTCTAAATACGCCAAGGTACTTCGCGTCGTGCTGTCGTGTGCGTCGTCCGTCGCGTCGTGCCGTCGCCTAAAGGCCTATATAATTATAGTGTGCGAAAGCGATTTTCAACATTTGTTTTACTAGTTTCTTTGGGAAAAATCAAACTAATTTTAAAAAATGACGCGACGGCACGAGCGACAGGCACGCCCCTGTATTGCAATGGAGAAACGGGCGACGGCACGACGCGACGCACCATTAGTCTTTTAGAACCTGTTTGTTGTGCATGAGATGATTTAATTTGGAAATTCTCACGCCAACCCCTCCCCGTCAAGCGATTTTTTGTAAAAATTTTTTGAACAACATTTCATCCCTCCCCTATCTGTTCTGTATCCGTCCCTGGTCAGTCGCAAATTAGCTTCACACCCAACACCCTAAAGATAATGGGACCATTAGAGAAGATGGAACGTGACATATATGAATGTGACGTCCCCGTATTGTGTTCATGGTAAAAACCGTGACGTCTTCGTATACAAGTTCGTTCTATCTTCTAAGGGTCGTCCCTCGTGCCTTGAAACGGGTCAAAAGCCTACAGCCCTTGCCTTTGGTCAAGGCCACCGGCAAACCAGAACACAACTCACGAAAGACCACACACGGAGTGGAGACACCCGGGGGCCTTTTAACAGTCCCTTCTGTGGTCTTATGCTCTAATGTACCGATTTGATGAAAGGTACATAATGCATTAGGTAACTAATCTGTTATGGTATCACTTATTTAAGGCCTATAAAATGGGAATTGCAACAAACTTTAAGCACAACTCTACTTCCATGTTGACGTCACTTGTGTACTTTGTAGTTGCAATTTGTGGTTTTGATACTTTTTTTTGACATTTTTTAAAAAGTTTTTATGCTAAATTTGCATAAGTGTATGTATATATGGTTTGTATGCAGAGTTTGTACAAAATGAACGTTGAATGACCTCAAAATAATCATCAATATTTCGGGTTTTTGTCAAATGTTATCCTTGACCCACATGCAGTGGCAAGTCAGACCCGGAAAACGTACACAAGAACTCGAATGAATACTTGAATTATTTCCTCCTCCATGATTGAACTTACCATGGAACTTCTCTAATGCTGCAGTGTAGTTGTGTGCAGTGAATAGGGTCTAACCTGGATCTACATGGTAGGCCCCTATTTCATAAACGTGTTTCACGAGTTATATATGGAGTGACAGATGAATGGTAACATTGCTGGGGCGAAACAAGGATCAAATAAATCAACTTTAAAAGGGGAAATTTCCTGCTAAAATTTTTATGAAAATGACGAGGTTAGAAGGCACTTCGAAGCATTTTATTAATCTGCTTTCTTGTTCTCTTACTTGTCGAAGACGGTGCAATGACTGGAAATATACTTCGTCACGCATAACTAATTATGGTCGCTATTGCAGTTGGGTGGCGAATGGCTGTATCCACCTTGCAGCAATGCAATGAATATTGAAAAGACGTACCTCGTAACATCGAGGAATGGTTTGGTTATTATGTAAGCTGCCTGGTATATAATACCGATTGATAATTGTTTCAAATATAAATAGAACCTGCTCGTGTGGATGGGATTCAAGGTATATATAATTATAATCTGTATATGAAAAACAACGGGTTTGTTGAGGAAGGAGTTGCTTTTAAAACGTGATCATGAATTTTTGAAGGTTTCAATTATTGACCTGTGATCCAAGAACAAAACACATTCACTGATTAATTATTGGCAATCATATCATAAAAATTATAGCACCTCAGACAAAAATTATTTATAGGAAGACTGATACATAAACTTTACATCAATGAAATGTTACATTTGTATTTTTTTGAATTAAATTTTATACTTAAAATTATCGTTAAATTTAAAATGTACCGTACATCATTGTGGTGAGTACGATATAAACCCCCTGTTCAAGAAATATATCCAAAACTAAACTGGGGTGCCATGCATGGTCGAGCGGTTAAATGCAATGTTCTGATGGATTTTCGTCAGATTGTGGGTTCGAATTCTGCCCCGACCGTGGCATTTGTGTCCCTGAGCAAGGCACTTTACATAATTGCTTCTCTTAGGAGTATAAATGGGTCCTGTGAGGTGAGATGGATTGTGTTTGATTAGCCCGTAGTGCCAAAAGGTTGCATATAATGGGCTGTATACTCCCCAGGGGGCTGAGAAGATTATGGGAAAGATAGGTCTCAGTGACCAGGGAAATAATGTAAAGCCATTGGGACATTATGTGAATGCGCTATATAAGATGAAATTTTTATTATTATTGTTTCGTTAGAATAGATGCTCACGTTTTAAGAAGACGACAACAGACGAGGGTGTTTTCGATTTGTTTTGGTATGGCTGGACGGCAACGTTGATAAATTTTACAAAGAAACTCTGTTTTCAAGATGAAAACATCTAGTAGGGAAATCCGTGTCGAAAGTGAGGGGGGATGAAATTTATTTTGTTTGCATTACGTTTGAAGCCCGTGGTTCGCCACTGGCGCCAACCCAAACAGAAACCCAAAAGTAACATAAAATGATAACCCAAACAGGACAAAAAAAACAGAGATTCAAAATATTTAAACAACCTTTTCACCCCCCTATTTTGCATGAATTACTCTATTACTTATTATTGTTTTTTAGCGACAAATCCTGGGGATGATACTATGGACCCGGGACAAGATTGGGATGGGGATCCTTCCATTCTCCTGGGATTTAAGCCCGTGCACTTCAGAGGCAACAATGTATCAGGATGATTGATACGTGTAAGGTTTTAGATTGATACGTCAGTTGATAATACCAATGTTGTACCTTCCATTAAGCCATTACCCATCCAGCGTAGAAGACTTATTATAAAGTACTTAATTTCATTTCATTTCATATCGTTATTTTCAGGAACAACAAGACTCAATTCAATAACATAAAGCAAAGATTACAAAACAAAATTTAAAACAAAACACAATTTACAGGAGACAAAACAAATTGATGATGACAGACACCCTGAAGGATTGCCAAAATGCAACTAAATCACAGTCATGGTTCTCCAAAATACTGACAATCGTAGCACAACAACATACATGCAACACAAAAATAAAATACCATTTCTAAAATATCTACATATATTGAAATCTATTTAAATAATGAAATAACCATTATGTATTGTCTTATGGAACATTCTAGGACAAAGTATTCATGGGGCGCATGCAGCCTATAACCTCAACTAATCATGTGCTCAACGTCTATAATGAAGGCTGTGCGGTATCCGGAACCGGATACCCGACCGAAACTGTCATTACCGGTTCATTTTTCGGTTCCACTACCCGTAAACGACTTTTGAAAATTTGACTGACCATGCGAGCCACACAAACAGAAGTCTCCGATTTTGTTAACAAATGTGTGTGATGTGAAGGATAGTACGAGTCGTTTTAATATCGAGGTGAAATTATTTTTACAAAATTGTTTACGGTACGAGTATCCGAAGATTTCCAATTTCGGGTTCCCAAAATAACCGAAATCACAGCCTTATCTATATGCATGTTTAATATAGGCTTTTCCCAACCAATTTAAAAACATTTGCATTCATTTAATGCCGTTCAGTCAATTTGATTTGAAATTGAATGCTTACTTAATCGTCATCATTAAATTTCATTAGTTGACTTTGACTGTCCTAAAGATATATCGCCCGTGTTTGGGACGATTTGGCGGTAACAACATAGCCTCGATTTAAATTTTGAATTGCTATTTGTCGGTTGTTATAACAACAAAAATCTCGCACGAGGGTTTGTGCAGTCTTCGGGGCCACGCGGCTGTCAAAAATAAATAAAATTACCGCACCAGTAACCGGAGACTTCTTTTGGCCTTATGTCCTTTAATTGGATTGCACCAATTGAAAAGTTTGCTGTTTGTGACTTTGGCTGGTTGGGGACGACCAATGCCGCCGGATCCTGCCCACTTAATTTCAAAATGTCATCACTATTTTGAGACTCTATTATTATGATTCACATTTCTCTTAAACAAAATAGAGTTCATGAACGAAAACTGTGGCGGAATAATTCCGATCTCGAGCTCCGGGGGTATTTTGAAAATCCCAGTTCATGTCCAAATACGGGGATATCATGGATTGCACTGTAACTCTCTCCACAAATATCGGTCGCAAGATACTGCTGACCTTTCAAATGCTGGACATCATAAGTGATCCGTCGGACTGTGGAAGTACCGACTATGTATAACGACTACTTAGGGTGTTTGATGATCGACGAAAGAGACCTCTCTCGGAGTTTCTGCGGTTCGACTCACCTTCACCTATCACTTACTCTAAATTCAATCACATTGACTTTGAAGACAGATTCTCAACAGAGGGATGGATATCGCCTTGCTTATACATCCTTCACTGAGTCTTCAGACGAGTAATGTTTATGGAAAATACAAAGGATTCCCAAAGTCGGACAAGTCAGCATTGTCCATTCTTAGCATAAAATTAAGTTGAATTAGAGTTTAGCCAAAACATTGATTGCAAAGATTAGACATGCTATTAGGTATATTTAATGATACATGCTCATTGTACGTCTAAGTGTGAATCAGTATTTTTTAATTTATGAGTTTTAATTTGTAATTTATTTTACGTGCAAAAAGAAAGTCATTAATTAAACAAAAATTTAAAATATAGATGATATACTAACACCTCTGGACTGTTAAAGGGAAAATATCGTCACGATCAACAGGGCATAGAATCGGAGTGTTAGTTTGAATAAAACAATACCCCAGTCATGAGGGGTCATATTACAGTTGCTGCTGCGTATTATGAGCATATCTTCACTGTGTTCTTTTTAAACTCAGCGATTCCTTCTGTTGAAGTTGTTAACCGGCGGAAAGATCTGTTCCATGCGCAAAACCTGTTATTCCCTTAATAATGGATGTGTTGCTTTCTTGGTTGTTCTGTATTCCAGCTCCATTATGTCAACTGAGTTCAGTGTAAGAATGGTCGTTGTATTAGCTACCATTGAAGTATAACAGTGACGACAACTGTGGCGATAAAGTAAACAGGTGATGTTTGTGGTCGTTCGTTCACTCGGACCTACATTTAAAAAAAATGGGAAACCGAACTGCACACATGACTTATACCCTACGTAAAGACGGTCTTCATAGGTGACAGAAAGTTCAATGGGACAGCTCAAAAACATTATAACATTATTTTTTTTACGTTACATAATTTGCTCATGCCCGTTCGCTTGCAGACTGTGTCCCCTTTACCCATACACTAAACAACAATATTGACACATTTTTGTGGGTTAACCTCCTCCCAGCGCGGTTTAGGGAAGTAGTTACGGTCAAAACAGTCAACGGGCTGTTGATGTTTACCCAAATGTCACAGGCATTTTGACTGTTTTTTCCCGTCTTTTTGACCACCTGAACAATCCCAAACAACTTTACCAGTAAAAAAACACCCAAATTTAAATTTTTGACCAAGGGCATAGAATCCAAGTGTATCAACTTTTTGCCCGATTTTGCCCCTTTGTGAGAGGAGGGTTGCCCCAAGGGCCACCCTGATCTGCCCCACTGGTCGTTAATTTTCACCACCAGTGTTTTGGTCTTTTTTAAATTTCAATTTTTTCCCCTTTCAAAGGGCAATTTAAAAACTTTGGGGTGGACAAAAATCGGGAATCCCGGGAATTTCATCCAAATAGGGTGGAATAAGAATAACTTAGACGCACCTATCCCCTTTCTACTTCAATCTAAATTTTGATTTTTTGAGCTTTGGAAACCAGGAACCCTTCGACTGGGAGGCCAAAGGTATATTTGGGGTGTTTGATGATGGGACAAAGTGCCCTTTTTTTTCTTGCCCACACCCACCCATCCTTTACCAAATTAATAACATTTGAAAAAGATAACACGGTCAATGGAGGGATATTTCCTCCGATCTCCTTCCCGAGTCTTCAGACGGAAAGTATTTTTAGGGAAAAATTTCCCAATCGATCAAGTTCTTTTTGCTTTTTCCATAAAAAAAAGTCTTTAAAAAACGTTTTTATCGAAATGCAAGAACAAACATACTTCCCCAACTGGGGCCCTAAAAATCATTTTCCCTTTTTTAAAAAACAACATTAGCCTACCCAAAATTATTTTGTCATATATTTAACTGTTTTCGTTTTTTGGGAAAAATTTATTGTCAGATTAAAAAAAAACAAATGCAGCTTGTTTTTGTAAACTTTATGTTCCCGTTTCCCTGGTTGAGAATAAAACGTTTTAAAAATTGGGTGTCACGTTACCGTGGCAACATGTTGGCTCTTCCCCCAAAATGCTTGGTTTGCTTTTTTATCCCTTGATTTTTTTACACGAAGTTTATTTTTTATTGTCATTTAAATTTTAACAAAGAAATATCAGAAGAGCTATTAAATGCATTTATATTCAAAACAGAAACCCATCTGATGAAAGTTTCACATTTAAATAGTTGTGCCCATTTTGGCTAATATAAAATTTTAAGTTTTTCAAAAAATAAAAAATCAATATGAGTTAAATTTTGCATGATGGGGGATTAGAAGGAATAAGGTGGGGAACAATATGAAATAATTTTTATGAGAACCACAGAACCCCCTTTTATAGAAGAAATTGCACCGCAAACCTTATTTCACCCTTGCCAACCCCCCTTTTTAAATTTTTTTTTTGTTCGAAACGATGTCAATTGCAGCCAAAATTTTTGGGATCGTTTAATTTGCCGCGCTGTGTTTAAAACCCTTTTTCCAAAAAGGGGAACGTTTGTTTTGGGGGCCTTTTTCCAATTTTCAAATGGGAATCCCCGGGTATAAAAGTATCACGTTTTTTTGGGAAAAAAGAAAAAAAAACCCGACCACCCCAAAAACCGGGAGATTTTTTGTGGCTTTAAATAATATAAGAATTTTTTGGTTTTGTTTTCCACCCCGGTACATCAGATGAGTTTGAATGTAAGAACGGTCGATGCATCAATCCCTCCCGAAGGGAGTACGACAACTTGGGATAATAGTGATGAAGAAATTGGGGATGCAGAAATTTTAAATTTTTTCTTGAACCCTTGCCCGGGATCTAAAATCACTGATTTAATTTACCTAATCATTACTTTCAGAGTTGATTCTTATTATATCAATCTATATTCAAAATATGTCAAAAATCTTTATATTTGAAGGGGTCTTTTTTAAAAATTTAAAACGAAATAAAACCATGGCAGATAAAATTTTGACTAATTTACATTGAAAACAATTTACCGTGTTTTAATATTATTATGAAAATAAAAAAATAAAAAATAGTAAATCATTGGAAGAGCCTGGCATATTTTCCCATTACGTTTAAATTTGACTCGGTCAGTACTTGGATGAGACCATTCCATGAATTGGTCAAAACTCTATATGGTCCATGGTATGGCATGTATCATCGCGTCCGAGTCCTTCGACCAGGGGATAAATTTCGATTCACGGTTTTTTTCTTTATTACAAATTGACGGACCATTAAAGATGTTATTTTTTCCGATTGTTGAGACAATTGAAATTGGGGACCGGGGAATAATGATCTTTTTCGGTCGCAATATACCTGATTTTTTAAATGTTGGGAAACAATGACCCCCCGGGCTGTGAGGCACAGACACTCGGAGGTGTTCAAACGACGAAATGAACCCCTCAGTTTTTTATCTGACTAAACCTTCCCCCCCCTCTTCTTCAATAGGTTCAACGACAAAAGACAACCCTTTAACAAAAAGTGGTTTTTTGATAAGCAACCTTGGGCCCGCCCCCGGATATGACTTTTTTCTAAATATATTTCATGGAAAGCGAGAATCCCCAAAGTCAAACAACTTTTTTTTTAAACATCAAACTAATTTATAAACCCCCTTTAAAAACGTTTGTTGAGCTACCATTTTTGTAAAATAAGTAAAAAAAAAAAAAAAAGGTCGCAAAATACTGACCTTTTTAAAAGCTGGAAACAAAAATCCGTCGACTG
>JAQQFT010000398.1:0-27806 GCA_029582265.1 Zoroaster sp. YZ-2022 | reverse complement strand
TCCTTATTTTAGGGGTTTTTTTTTCAGTCACTAAGCACTCAGTTTCCCATTTCCTGTTGATTGTGACAATATTATATTCATGGAAAACATGTTAAGTGCTTTATCTTTGTCATTCACTTTTAAACTATTTCTTATTTTGTTTAATGTAGAAAGCTTCCAGAGCCAAAGCAACTTTCACACACAAACAACGAACAACAGATACCAAAAAACACACATTTTCTACTTTCAAGTTAACCCCATGTTTAAAACACCGAAAACGTCAAAGTTGTATTACAACAAGACATACACGAGTAAATCCTGTGTAGGTTCCATGGTTAGGCTGCATGTATAGGCTCCATGGTATAGGCTGCAATGGTAGTAGTTCATGCATAGTTGTGTCGGTATAGGTTCCGCCAGCAGGTTGCTCGCTTTAACAATAACATCGTTAGACTGCATTTGCGAAAAGTGCTTTGGTAAGGATCGTTTTTACAGTTGCTTTTAGCTAGTCACGTCTGCGTGAGAAATGCCACAATAACGTGATTAAGTGTTCCAAATTAATCGTTCCCACCAGGAGAGCTTTGAACAATCGCAAAATGTGATGGTATTTCAGCAGTCCGTTATCACTGGCTCTCGTCATGACGGTGGTTATTAGATGTGTACAGTCGGGGAAATAAATGTGTCTTCCGTCGAATCATGTTCACAGGTATAGGTCATTCAAGTTCACGGAGACAAAACTCATGCGCTCGGGGAAGATGCAAACCTGTGAAGAAAACACAGAATATCTTCTATTTTTCTCTATCACACTAGGCCTGGAATTTCATTTTGTAGGCAAGGCTACCTTCCAGAGAATAAAGGGCACTTCTTTACAATATAAGAATTTGTATAAGGCAGTGGCGACAATTTTTACGATTTAGGAGACCGTTGGGAGCTGTAATCGATCTCCCCCTCCCTAATTTTCCGATTCTCCTCAACTTCAACAATTTCCAACACCTGATCAACCCGATACAAAATTTATAGAATTTTAGTAATTTTTAATATGTTTTTATACGCTTTTCTTTTTTCGTGCTGTGCTTTGCGGTAGACCGAAGCTTTTGATGTTCGGAAATTATGCGTAAAAGGGTGTCTGTAACAGAATATACAATGGAATAATAAAATTACATTTCCGTAATTATCATTTTTATGGAGATGATAAACGTTGAGGGATGACACGTTATTACTGCTCCTTCATAGACACATAAGTAAAAGAAACGTCACTCCTAAAACATTATATTATTTTCATTTTATAATTAATATAATTTGTTTAATGGAAGAATATTATGAGTATGGAGTGCAATACGAACCAACAATGTGGCAACTTGTCAGACCTGGTGCCAACCATCCCAACATTGTATACTAATAGAAGTTTAATACGTACCATTACTTAACAAAATTTAGTGGTGATGTTTCTTTGCTGTTATGTATACTAGGGACATTAGTAGATGGGTACCCAATTGAGGGTGCGGCTGATATTGTGTTTGAAAACTGCTTCGAAGCGCCATGGCATTGCCTGACATGTGGCAGAGTACCCCAAATGTTCTATACAATTTTGAGGTGTCCCAGAAACTAGGTATTTCTGATAATAAGGGACCACTTGATAAAGATATAGCTTTTTAGGAATAGTTAATCATGTTTTACCACAGGAGGGGCAAAACCAGTTTGCGATCTCGATTGTATTCCTCCGGCCGCGCACTGCTCGAGCACACCACAAAAATGCTATTGAAACCCTTTGGGACAGTCCATGGTCAGACACAGAGCAGTAATATTTCCAGATATGGCCTGAGGGAAATTCAACTGTTTGAAAGCATGTGGATACGCATGGGAAGATGTTTACTAATTGCGATATTTATTCAGTACCGAATTATGCACCACACCTTCCACGCGCTCATCTCCCTCTTTCGACGCAAAGTCCACAACCAGTGGCGGCGCATGCTAAAGCCACAGCTCGTCTCACCATTGCAGGATCATCGCCAAGATTCTCGACCTCTATGTTGAATGCGGTTACGTGGTGGACTGGTGAACATTTTGTTCTTCTGGGCCACTTACAAGAAAAAGTCACAAGAGTGAAATCCAGTGACCACGGCCGCTATCCACACAGCATGTCTGACGCATGAACTGTCCCAAAAAGGGTTTTTACACAGCACGCAAACACTGGTGCTCAGTGATGCACGCACCAGAGGGATGCATCAAGATACCATCACTGGAAAGCATTTTGCTCCTACGCAATTATAAAACATGATTACACAGCATCAAGGCATAAGCCTATCTTTGTCGTACCAACTCTGCTGTTTGGAATTACCTTTTTCTGGGACACCCTGTACACCAACACACTGTTGTTCAATTGTGCCAACGGACCTTCCTGAAATCCTCTAAGGAATTCTAAGAATTCCTGGAACACAATGAAGACACAATGGGAGGGTGTACTCCTCCGCATATCGAGCGTCATACGACTCCGCGGTGAGCCTGAGAAAGATGACAGGGAATTATGTTGGCCTGATTATATACACAATAGGGGAAATGAGTTCAGTCTAATGTCACGGTCGCCACAACCTCTGATTTGAGGGGGTTCGAGGCGTGATGTCCCTGCAGTCCTCCCAGCTTGGGGGGTATCCACAAGGTTTAACAAGATAAACTTCTCTTTTTCATACCTCGCAGGTGCGATTATGCACAGGTGACAATGTAAAAGTGGCAGCACAGTTTTACTTATATTATAAAAAATATTTATCGCGAGTTTAGTAGAATTTTACTAGCGAAAGTGTATAAAGACATGATTGGCCAATGTCAAGTCTCAATGAGGCGTACGCCAGTCTCATTACAACAAATTCAAGATGGAGAACACGAAGGTGAATAATGTCACAGCAGTGGGAGTATCGTCAAATTTACTGATTGAGCAGTGGCGTATAACCATGGTCCAATTGGGGAAACTAGGTGCACTACTTTTCTAGGGGGTACAAGCCGTCACTAATCCCACCTGGCCAGGGGACCATTTTTCGTACCCTGAATTGGGGCACCTGGGAGCACGGACTTATTGGGGCCGGGGCAGTTCCTGTCCTGCCCCTGTTATTTACGCCACTGTGATTGAGAGGCGGTTGAAGGGCCAATTGTTGAGTAAACAAGCTCGAACTGTCGCTAGGATGAAATATCAGCGTATACCCGTTCAGACAGTCATACCATACGTTATGCATATGCGCCCAGCAACGACAGCATGTTTTACATGTGTCATTGTGCGGTATGTGCATGCATGTGTCGTGACCATTATGCACCAGTCAATTGATACATAGTTTCTGCCTTCTCGGAACAACTAAGGCTTAACCTGAACTATATAAGGAGAACCACAATTATTTTAAAACTCATCATTTGTTAACCTTCAAATACCTCAAATCAGGAATCCTTAAGTATTTGTAACTGGGCCAGTACAAAACAGAACTCCCATATTATATTACTGGAACAATAACAAGAAAACAACACCTATTGTGCATTACTTATAATAATTTACCACAATAGGAAATCCATTAATTTATACCTGCTGGGCATGTAAAATTACCTAACCAACATTTACTCATGTTAGGTAAATTACCTTATATCGTAAAACGTTATAATCGTTAGGTAACATTTTACCCAACGCCTGTTTGTATTAACCCTCCGGAAGAGAGAGGAGAGGTACTCCACTTATTTCATGAACGTGGTACCTGGTCCACTTGGCACTGGCACAATTTTATTAATGATATTAAAAGTATTATTCAGTATTCCCACCAATTTGTTATATCCAAATGACTCTCATTAATACGCCCTGCTATGGTCTATATTATTTACAACCCAGATGACAATGAGATTACGGTAGGTGTAGTTCTCCTGTATGGACCTGGCAAACACCAAACAGCCATATACTTATGCAGCATATCTCGCAGCCATTCTTCCAGCTGTCTAACAAAGCTAGACACCTGTCTGGGTTATGCCTGGCACTGGCATGTGTCGCAAAGAGATCAAAGAGCACGGCCTGAGCGCAGCCTGATGCCGTACCAGATGGTTCCACGCATCAGAGGCGGATCTGTAGGTCTTTTATGTGTACAATGCATGATTTTGTGCACAGGTACATGGCAGCAACTTACTTTCCCCACCTCAAAGAAAGCCACACAGGTCTGAGAACTGACACCCCTAAGACATGTGAAATAATCCAATTTTAGATATCACAGACCCCAGGCGTCTATGGTTTTTTCTCAAAACAATGTAAATTTTATTAACTGTGTCAGGTAGCGGTTTACCTCTCGAGTAAGTAATTGCCAGGAGGTTCACCGTAGAACATTCAAACAGGCAAGGATGATTTTACACAGCTGCGTAATTTTCTCCGGTCAGTACGTGACTGGAACGCTTGCCGCGCGGCGGGTCATGTAAACAAAGTGTCTTCCAGAAATTGAATACAGTAATCAAGGTACCCAAGCTTTCCATGTACAACATTGTGGGAACAGCACGATAGTGATGGGTACCAGACTTATTACATTGTCCCAAACAAACAATCGGTCTTAATTTCATGGTGTTCATGTCACCTTCAGAGAATGAATGAACATTTTTGAAAATTGCATTCAGGAGACTCTGTGTAGGTATTTCAGAGCGGTAAAACATGTTTTGTAAAATATTACACAATTTAGGTAAAACTTCGGGAAAATAAAGAACACAATTGCTGTAAGTTAAAATACGTAATTTAAATGTATTAAATTTTATTTACACTTATGTAACTCAATTCGTCTTACCTGCCAGTAACTTACCACAAGGAACCCAAGTATTGCGTTAGTAAAAATTCACTTTAATTGTGTAAAGTTCACCACGTGGATCGCCTGGCGTACTGCGTGTGCGCGACGTAAAAGCAGTGTTCGTCAAGTCGACAACGCCTCACAACAGCGGAGTAAAACGAGAGAAACCTCGTGAAGTGGGGATTTGAAGAGATGTTTATCATTGTTGACAACAAAAGAAACGTCTTTGAAAACCGTGGTGAAAACAATGGTAAAAGTTTTACAAGGTCAAAGGTAAAAGAGTCTAATTTGAATACAAAGTAAGTATTTTTACCAATATCTAGTAACAATTTACCAATTTATGTTTACCAGTTTAAGAGGTAACCTTTTTATCGATTTTTGAAGTAAAGTTTTACCAAATGTTTATGGAAAACTTTTACCCACTAAACACGCATTTTAAAACTTACCAAACAATTAGGAGGTTCGTATACAACATTGGGTAAAATAGTAAAAATTCTGATGTCAACTTTAGTATTTTTTTTTCTGTGTATTTTGCTGCATAAAGCTTGATTTATGGAGTTCATGGAAACAATTTAGTAAGTGATGATAGTAATATCTTCCCAATTGTTCCTAGGATTGTGCTACAAATTGGCTTATTCTAGGTTTTATATGAAAATTGGGGACAGTTCAGCTTCTTTTATAACCATGACGAATTTATTTAAGTGAGGATGAGGATGAATATGCAAATTCCTCCAAATAAAAAGATATGGGCTGATATATGTCGTGTTGTCGAAATTATCTGTTAAAATGCTGTTCATTCATGTTTTTAGTGTTACATCGCTGTATCTGTCGGGACTTTTCATAACACATGTTGCAACATTTATTTTATGGCTTTTTCAAAAGAGTTGTGTTTAATGCATTGATTACGCTTAAGTGGTGGAATTGGTTTGGGGACATTATATAGCGACATTTTATTGTTTTATTAATGTTATTTCATAATATATTATATTACGCAGGCTTGAAAATATATTTGGGAAAAAACATTTTGCTAAATCCATCGGAGCGATTGGGAAATGGAATCAAGGGAGAGCGTAATAAATGTGCACAATCTATGGGTCATGAGAATTTATAAAAGTGTTTCAATTGCCGGGTTTTCTTTTTATTATTACACACTGTAAAACAACAATGTATGCAACAAATACGTAAATTTCAAAGGATGATGCAACAATTTATCTTTATTCGACCCCTAACCTTGTCACCATTAGCCTCCCTGTCCCACCCAACAGAGAAAATCATCCTTACACACAGGCTCACAAGAAATTTAAAAAAATATATTTTCTACTAAATATTTTGAAGGTCTATTTAGTTTACTGTTTTACGAAGATAGGAGGAAGCTTGCGAACTTAAAACTGTGGTCCACGTCTTTGTTCTGGTACCATCGCTTTACCGCAGGGTCTTTACAAAGCATCATGATGATAAGACGAAATCCGCCCTGCCTCTCCCAGTTACGACCCATTGATTTCACCTTAACATAGTCGGAATTGTCAGTAAGCTTAAGACTGAATCCTTCCAACCCCATTTTCCCATCCCTTTCTTCAAAATAAATAACGCTGTTTCTATTTTCAATAATCTCTCAGAAGAAATTTTCCATTAAAATAACTGTTAAAAATAAAGTGCCCTGAATCCAGTTTAATATACAGCAAGTGTACAAAAAAAAAGGTAATCCGAATCTAGGGGTTAATATGCTAAGGTTATTTAGTTTGACAATTTCATCAAAGAAGAGGAACCTCAGCTTCATTGATACCTTTATTGGACCCAATGTTGCCACACACAATAATAATAATAATATAATAATAAGATTTATAAAGGGCACATATCCACCTGCTGGCGCTCACAAGTGCGAAAACAAAGATACAAAAAACACAGATACAAACAATATACAATGATAATATAGGAAAATTATGTACTGAGATGCACGAATTACAATGAATTAAGTAAATATAATTATCTTCAATATAATTGTGATATAAGATTGAGTTTTGGCGCATCGACTGAACGAAGAGTACTATGACAGATTTGAGTTTAGTTGAAGATGATTCCAGAGTTCCGGGAGTCAGATAGAAAAAGACCTATCACCCCAGTTCTGGTTTTGATGTTGTCTTTAGAGGAGCATGTTATGTAGTGTAAATTGGTGATGGAGGTAGACTTACAGTTCTGTAGAAATATAAATTGGGACAATGTTGTTAAAAGATTTAGAACAACAGCATAAGTTAAAAATAATTCTGTGAAACAGGAAGCTGCAGTTCTTTCAAGATTATGGATATATGGCTGACTTTTGGGATGTAAGTCATAACACGAGTTGCTGTGTTTTGTATGTTCTGAAGACTAGATATTTGATTCTGACCAGAGAGTAGAGGCATTCTGTTATCGAGATGTGATGTGACAAACGCATTATTAATTTGTTCAGTAGACTTTTATTCAAGTATTTATTCGGCTGATATTTCGATATGTAAATGATGATATGCGAACAATGTTGAGATAGAGTTTTAAAGTCATTATCAGAGTCAATATACCAATTAAATTACGTGCTTGATGAGGGTTATCTATGAGTCACCAATTGTAATAGATGAAGAGAAACTTTAGATACCTGTTGACGGATCCAAATAGAACAAATTGTTTTTTCGTCGTTCACTTCAGGGAAGTTTTGTCGCATCCAACTTCGAATCTCTTAATACATTTATGTTGTAATGCAGGAATCGGCAGGTTCTTGAGAATGAAAGTAATGTAGAGCTGCGTCATCAGCGCAGACAGTAATTTAAACTACTCAAAATGATATCGAATCTGGAAATGTATAAACAGGGAAACCATCAGGCTGAGTTAATGGATTTCTGGGGCGCTGAAGCAGTCAAGAATGAATAGCCTGGAGGTGGTATCACTAACACAAACATGCTGAGCCGGCTTAAAAGGTAGGATTTGGCACTAACCGCAGTGGCTGTGCCTGCGGTATTCCGCGATGATATTGCAGGCGGGAGAGAAGGATTTTGTGATCGACCGTCAAAGCGCGCTGTCCACAACAACTAATGCAGTGATTTTTTTCCATCATCCACAGGCAGATAAAATGTCATTGCTGACGCGGAGAAAAGAGCAGTTTCCGTTCCATGAAAACGTGGTTTATAGGACTGAAAATAACTGATTGGTGGTTATTCACACGAACATGGTCAGAGATCCGTGATGAAATGAATCTTTGCCTGATTGTTTTTCCATACTTTAAATCTGCTACCGGTTTGCAATTTTTGAAACTTCTGTCTGTCTGGGTTTTCAGGAGTGGTTTAATACGAGCAATCTTCATCAGGTGGAACAAACCGGAAGAGAAAGAGATCTGTTTACAATAATTGTGATATACTTAGCAAACACATCAATATTTTGTTTTGCCAGCGAAGTTGGCACCTGGATCATGCTCAACGACTTTGATGGCGATTTCATATGATGAGTTTTGATCTCCGTAAATAATTGCTAGTAGGCTCAAACATAGACAGTTCATATTGTGTGGGATCCTTGCGTGATATGTCAGAGGAAATTATAGGTACTGGGGAAAATAACGACGGATATTCTCACTCTTGTGACAAAAAAGTTTGAAAATTCATTGAAGGAGGTCCTGATTGAGGTGTAGACAAACACTGAGTTTTGGGTTTATAGAAGCAGTTAACAATTGTTAAATATGTTTGATCGCCAGAGTTCTTCCACAAGAGATGAGTAGTGAGTTATTTTGGCTCAATAATCACAATTTTCACAACATCTCGTTGGTTATGGTATTCTGACAAAATTCCCAAGTTTCATTGTCACGCCATTTTTCGTCTGGGTTGATGACGGATTTTCCTTGCAGCACGAATATCATCATTGAACCAGGGGGATTCAGACTAGTTTTACAGTTCCTAGCTTTTATGGAGCATGATCGTCCAAGACAACATGGACAGATTCAAATGATTGACACAAGAATCCAGCTCACCATCTTCATGTTTATATTCCAGTTGAGATTCAAGATCATATATAAATCTCTGGTTATTTATATTTTTCCAGTGGCGAGAAGAGAAATGGTAGGTATGGAGGTTTTCATGTTCATATCTGCCAGATTGCATAAATGACCGATAAGCGATGATAGTTATATTCGAGACAAGAGGTGAAGTATTTTCATACGTTATCAAGCAGAGGTCAAGACAGTGACCATATCGAGAGTACAATATATTGAAAATGACAAATCTAAATTTATTTCGGTAAAGTTTGGGTAACTAAAGGCAAGGTGATAATTATAGTGAAAGCTCGCAGATAAACCAGATTTCTTCTTTAGGAATGATTGGACATTATTCAAGAAGCAACCTCTATTGACAGTTCTCGGAAAAATCACACCTTGAAGAGTGTCCACCTCCTTCGATACAAGCTGAGTAAAGGACGGAGTATGTCCTGCACTGTTGTCCTTACCATAGCCGATTATTGTAAAGCATCCACTTCATTTTGAATACGGCCCCTGCAATTCATCATCAAGATCACGGGGAGGAGTTTTAAAACACCTTGTTCCTTCGAACCCCTCAAAGAAAACAAATGCCGGTGAGGTCAGGTGATCTTGCGTACACATTCCAATTCATGGCTGATGGCGATGATTGTTCGCACAAGTCTTCATCAGACGATCTCGGATAAGATAAGGCGATGTTGGGGCCATCTTTAGTCGAATTAGATAGTCTAAGACCCACGAACCTTGTCGTCATAAAGTGTCCCCTGGCAGCTGCGTAAAATTGTTATCATTGAGCATCTGCAGAGCATATACCATTGACATTCCTTTGAAAGAAAACGTCCACTAGCTGACTACTTCCACACAAAGTCCCAACCAAACAGTCCACTTTGTCGACTCACAGCAACTCAATACTGAATTCTGGGGGTGTCTTGCTACAGTATATTCAAGAATATGGCATGGACTCCGTTGCCGCGGAGAGAAACAGTTTCGTCGCCGATTACGAGATTCCGCAGCAGAAAATTGACATCTCTCGGTACGGCTACCAATCACTGGCAAACGCCAGCCTTCAGCTGGGAAATCTTCCCAAGTTGATGTTTGATGAAACTGATATGTGATGTTAGTGAGTCCAATCTTGATCTGCTGGAATGTCGCTGTACCAGCCCATTTCGCCTTTGCGCTGGAAAATCCCTCAGGAGTTCAAAAGCTGCTGCCCTACTGCTGCAATGTCTCTTCTGATCGCCCCGGTGCGCCTCCCCGCCAGAATTCCTCTGTTGCGGAAGGAGGCTAGTGCCATAATTTCCTATATTTTTCAACATCTGCCCAGATGGTTACGCTTTGGGGCTCCTGTTCTGGGAAACGTCCGAAAGCATCGCGCAGAGTTTGCTGTAAACTGGGATATTTGGTGAAATGCCGTAATCACGAAACCTGCTGTCTGGGGTCAAAGAAGGTAATCTATCTTCCAACTGTCTGTCCAAACCCAGGCCCTTCCAATACCCAACTTGAAGAAAAGGATGTCGTAACAGACGTGATTACCGCACCAGCTTTAAAAATCTTACATAATCATCTAGTAGTCAAGGACATCCATTTGACTGCCTTGAACTGATTACCCAAATCTGCAAAATGCGATTGAATTTAAGCATTGTTAAATACTACTCGGCTGGCGTGGTGACAGCAATGGATCGGATACAGTATCAATGGAAAGCTGAGGAGTTCTCTTGGTAACAATTATACGTAAATTGTCAACCAAATAACCTTACATATTAACGCCCTGAATTCGGATTACCTTTTTTTGATACGCACCGTATATTAAAAAGAAACACCATTGCTTACCACTGCCACTTTCAGCTCCCTCTCAACTTTAAAATTACTTGTACAATCATAATGAATCAATATAGGCCTGTTAAACTTGTGAGTATACCAGTAAATCATGTTCGGGTATCTTATGTCAAAAGGAATTTGAATATAAGAGCTTGCTTGAGGACGCTCATCAGAGAAACCAGACATATTTTAAATTGCTTTCAATGAAGCAATGAATATATGATCCGTTTCTTTTTATTCCTTTGTTGGAATCAGTTTGATACTGTTTGTGCATGAAACATAAGCCATATAGTGGGGCTGTGAGAATTTACAGTAATTCTTCAGTAATTTGTCAGTTATCTGGGGAAGAAGAAGATTATCTTTGCATTATGTGAAGGAACGTGCTCAGAACTTCATTCGTTTACACTGCAACTCTGGCTCCAACTGCACACCATAGAGCAAGGACTGTGACATGGTCATACTCCAAAAGGATTGTGACATAATTATTAATTATCCGTTCTGTATATGTATGTACATGTACACGGGCTGGAAAGGGTGGTGCTGGTGGGATTGGGGTTATTTACTCAATCTTCAAAGACTGTTTGCATTGTTCATGGTTTAATGCACAATGACTGACATATAACAGGAACTGACTCTTCTGTGGTCATTAACAATGTTAGCCATGAAAATGACACCAGGTTTATTCAGAAGATCATTGTTTTTGCAACCGATAGCAGTAAAGGTGCTAACAACATCCAGTGACATTAGATCGCCTGTTTCTAATGATTTTAACCTCCACCAAATGTCGTCCCATTTGTTCTTTCTCAGTTCAGCTTATTTTGGTGGTAATGGAATGAGCGATCCCAAACTTATTCTAAGAAACACGTACATGTTGAAGGTGACCACTTCCTCCACTGTTACTTCAAGTGAAACTAACGAATTAGATGCCGCTTAGAAAATGCAATTCATAGGAGTAGAGGAACTTGTTATCTTTTTTTATCAAATGAGAAATGAGTTGTAATTAACTTTAATATGCAAACTCTATAGAGCTGAGGAACGCTATATTTTAAAACAGTTTGAGTTGTACTAACTACATCACGTAAGTCCCACATAAGAGCAGAGGAACATTCCTCTTAACAATGAATATGAGCTGTACTAATCCCGCAGCATCACGTGGAACAACTTTGAATGAAGACGTCCATTTGTAAAACAATGAGCAAACAAATGGGACGACGCGTAGAGGAGTCAGAGTTAACATTTTGGTAACGCGGACATTCTGTGGGTAAGAAAAGGTTTCTGCACTCGGTATATCCTTATTATGTAATAATGAACATGAAGACATCACTGGTTGATTGCCAGGATATAATAAACAGAGAGAATTAGCTACAAACTGCTACTGGAAATATAGATATGAGCCATATTACAAACACAAGAGTGAGGAAGTTGGGTCAGGGGAATGAACATGAAAGGTTACAGCAAACAGAGTCATGTACAGTCCTGAGATGAGATAAAAGAGGGGATTAAAGCAGAATATATGAAATACTATTTCATTCGATGGAGCTATCATAAACACAGGTTGCTTCTTTACAAAATCTCTTTGATTCTTGTTGATGCATTGTGTATACATTTTCTTTATCAACAGGGAACCTCGAGGCTCGGTCTATACTATAAATATGGTTTTCGCCATTCTGGTCATGGCTGCACATGTTTTCCATATTCTCCGAAGACGACTGACATACCGATCGAAACGTCATTAAATCTTGACCGGTTCTTTTCGCGAACTATTGCCAACTCAAAAGAGAATTTCACATGGTGTCACTGCAAATATCTTTTACTTATCTTTTCACCATGCAAGCAAGTTCCATTTATTAGTCAAGTTCAGTTGAACTTGTCAACCGGTCAACAAGCAGCCAATTATTATCGAACTGACCCAGATTCTCATCATGAGGCCAGGGTTGTCGCAATTAGATCCAATTGAAATGATTCCACAACAAATGGACGTGGGAAGTAATAAAATAACACTGGTGCATGGCGGAGGACCGATTAGTCAAAATCACAAACACGTGGCACAGCAGCAGGGTTCTATAACTCAGCAATTGGCACAAAGAAGAATAAACATGGAAACAAACTACCAGACAATAACGACAATGGGTTCCGAGTGGTAGAACAATTAAAACTGCGCTTAAGACCTGGTATTATAATAAGCAAATATTTTTCTTGGTCATTCTGTAAATCAGTAATTTGAAAAGTTGAAAAGTGACACCAATTATCCATTACAGAAATTCTGCTGTACGTTCATGAGATTGTCGTTAGAGTGACAGTATCGTCACGATCAGCGCAAACTTCAAATAGGTTACGAATCGATGTCCCAGTTTATGATAAACACAATGACTGAAAAATTACCGGCTGGCAATAGTAATAATTATGACCCTTATCATGTGGCCATTGCTCAGTCACTCTAGTTAATCTAAAACCATAGCACCCAAGTCCATACCACAAGCCGATCGTAACCATACTGCCCTTACTCCTGCATGGAAAAAAAAACTGAGGTGCCGGCCACCAATTCGAAGAAAAGTGAAATAAATCTAATTGAATGTTCAAATTCCATAATGACCATAATGATTTTCAGTATGTTCGTTTACGCAGCAACACCTGTTGATTTATCTGGGATCGGAGTGCTAGGCTACTGAAGAACAGTCGCAGAGAAAAGTTTTAAAATTTTGACTGGTAAATAAGAATTGTATTCATCCCACACGAAGAATTTTATATGAAGATCATAGGCTCACGTCAGAGCACACTGACCGAAACGAGTTACTCAGAATTTTTCTCAGAACTACACAACTGAAGAGATGTATTATATGGTGCCACTGTAACCTTCTCATTTAAACCTTTAGTCTTATTTAATTTGCATTATTGTTATGTATACTTCTGACGCACCCTTTATTGGGAATGATGAATCACACCAAAGAGAAATATCGCGATTGTTTGATGCTATCACAATTTAATTGGCAGCTCTGTGAAAAAATCAGGACATTTAGGTTTTTGGGACTGACTACCAAATGTGTGTACATCACTTCTAAGATTATCTCACCCAGAGCACAGAGTATAGAATAAATCGTGCCCAGGGGTGGAATCATTATTGAAATCTGAACAAATAAGAGTAGGCTTGCAACTATTTGTGCCCGGAAGTGATGATTTCAGTATGAACGAGTTCTTACAGTCAATTAACATGTACTGACGTCGGTGTATTTTGAAAGTCAGCATTGAGCTAAGGTTTCACCCCTGTGATCAGTAAACAAAAAGGTCTGTTAATATCTAATACAGAAAGCAGAAAATGTCATGCTAGGAACATGTTTAAGTTGGGAGGTGATCCTGCCTCTGGTTGATATGACCAACTACAATAATTATTATTATATAAATACTCATCCGAAGTAGACTGTGGCGATAAAATATCAGGTCTCACAAACATCTTATTATGATTATTTTATAATTGATTATTTTATAATCATACGTATTAATGCGATTATTTCATACTTAACTAAACAATATTTACTCTAGCCTATTATAAAGCTCTAGATCTAGATCATGACCAGTGTAATTTCCTAAGTTTCAGGGTTGTTTTTCAAAAAGGCTGGTTTTTCATATTATGTTTGTATACAGCTTGATGTGTAACGATTAAACCTAACTCCCTGCTACTTTCATAGTGAACAACAAAACTCTAAAATCCTCCAACTTCTGCCTTTTGTCTAGGGAGTAAGGCACAACATCAGGTATTTGTGGGTTGTTTTTTCTGTCATCCGAAAACAGGAAATTCCAATGCTGGATTGAAATGAAAACTGAGCATTTTCACTATTTCGTTAACGGCACAAAATAAGCTGAAACTTGGCTACTGATTTTAATCATGAGGAAGGATATCTTGATATAGGCTCATCATTTTAAAGGGGAAGGAACTGCCACTTCCATGTGCGTCAGACAGAGGCGCAGTCATGGTCAAGTGTTGGTTTGTCCTAAAAACATAAGAAACAAAAAACTCTACAATCCAGTCAAGACCACATTGTCTGTCGCCATGAGGAAACTAAGGCATTGTGTTTGAGTGCCTTCGTTCACGCTCTGTTGTCTTTCCCGCTTCCAATAATATTGTGACAACACTTTTGACCCAGTGTCGCCATCGGGCGATAGGTAAAGGTTTGACCGTCATCCCATGCTGATGCGCATGTGACTCAGAGCACTCAGCGGTCTACCGGTTGATGACAAATGCATCTATAACATCCATGACAGTTCGCATTACAAATTGATTGAAGTCACCAATCAGTTGTGAAAGTTATTCTTCCAGGGTGTAATGTGAGAAACCGAAGTGACCCTGTGATGAGCCTGTTCTTTGCAATTGAAACGAAATAATATTAAATGTTGAATACGAATCAGATGACTTCGCGAGGCTCGGCGGTGTGGTGTAACTCATTCGCGCCGGTGCTAACTGCATCATGTTGGCATAGGCCTAAGCGCATCGACCACACCCTCAAACATAATAATTTAAGAAAACAGTCTCAAAGAATTAACAATTACAATACTGACACGTCCTTCGAATGAAAAAGAGAGGAAGAAGGAGAGGACATCAAGCTCATTTACATAACCATATCATGGCAAAAAATAATGAGGTCACTGCAAATCAAATAAATGTTCCTGAGCTACATCCAAAACTACTGTGAGATTCGAAGGAGGTTACTCAGCTATGATCCTAGAACATGAAGACAGAGCAAATATAGAAATGTGTGGTCCCCTGTACAAAAAGCAGAAAGATGCTGATGATTATTTTAAGGATTAAGATTAAAGACTGCAAAACTGTGGTGTTGTAAACTACACCATTGGTGTTTATATTAGGTAGCTGCACAATAAACAATTATGGAAGAATTGTTGATACCACTAGTGTTATTTTAATTCCCCAGTTTTTTTCAGGGTACCATATTAACAAAACAACAACAGTAAATTTCTCGTTTATCATTCCTATGAATGGGTATATGATTTACAGCTAATGATTCACTATTGCATAGTTTTTATAATTTACGCCTTCAATGAGACATTGATAAGACGACTTATTAACATATGGCCAAAATAGCTCTGATTTGCCCGTGCGTCGACCAGACCCATGCACTGGCATTCCAGTTTTTTCTCATTAAACGATGTCCACTGTAGCCAAAATTACCGATCGATTGAATTTCATACGCTGTATGTTTTAGAACACTACATTATAGGGTATGAATGATTACCTGACGAAAAGGGCCCCATACTTTGTGTATGGGAATTTAATTGGTTCCAATAACCGTAGTATCGCATTGTGGTATCACCAAACCGATTTTCAGTTTAACCAGGACCTATACTTTTGACCAATGTTGTTATGATTAACGAAAAGCATTCCTACACTACACAGATGAAGAACAGTCTAATGGGTGTTAACCCACATAGGCCAGTTTGACCCTGGTGCAACCAGCAGTGAAAATGACAATTTTTCAATTTAATTGGTTACGCAATTATGATTATTTATGGTGCAATCCAGAGTTCCTTGGGGTTGAAGCGATTCAATGAAACCCAGATGAACCACAACGATCATAATGTTACACACAAAGTTTGGTACAAGCGAACTCAGCACTGGTCCGCCGTATTTCTTTCCACTATGGTTTTTCTGTCACGGTTTAAATTAACAATTTCAATCGAATTAAATTAGACCCAACATCAAAAGACTGGTGGAGCAATCAATTAGCACAGTTTCGCGATGCGAGCAAATCTTGAGTTCGAATCCTTACTTGTCCCAATGTTTATATTTAATTACCGCCACCACGTTTATTTAGGGTATTAAATTGACACATACCCAAGAGGATCGTGGCGTTAATCCAGGGTGCTGGGTTGGTGCAAGAGAGACCTGTCTGTCCCAGTTGCGACAGTGTTTCGTTTCGAATGACGCGCACCGATGTTTTATTTAAGGGCAGTATTAAATCTTCGCTATTTACCAAGAGGATCAGGTAGCGCACCAGACTGTTGCAAGGCGGGTCCAGGTAACCGGCTCCAAAACACTTTAGCGCCATTGCTTTTCAGTTTTGGGCAATCACGCAATTACTGTTTTGGATGCGAGGCAGTATTTGAATTCAACTCAATACACCAGAGAGGATTGTTGGTGGCGCAATCTGTTGGCACCTGTGTTATCCAGGGCAAAAACGGCCGAAAAGCACCTGGTTGGAAATTAATTTTGGCGCCATTACTTTTAGTTTTAAATAATTACGCAATCACGTTACTTATAAGTAGCATAACCAACTTACATCAAAACAAGAGGAAATTTCTTCGGCGCGTCCAGTGGTACTGCTTCCCGGTAATAGGAGAACTGTCTGAAACCAAGTGGCGATAATAGTTTCTTTGTTTGAACATGATTACGCAATCATCGTTTTATTTATCAGTAGTACACCAAGTATTTATTTACAAAGAGGATTGGTAGCGCAATCTGTAAGACTGCTGTATGGTGGGTCCAGGGCGGAAATCAGGTTCAAAACACTTGTTAGCCCCTTGTTTTAGTTTTGGGTAATACGAAGTCACGTTTTATTTATAAGTAGTATTGACCAACTGTACATACCAAGAGGAATTATCAATCCAGTGGTAATTGGTTTCAGTGTAGGAGACCTGGGGTTCGAAACCCAGTGGACAACAATGTTTTAGTTTTGATCGATTACGCAATCAAGATTTATTTAAGTGAGTTTTAAATTCAACTCCAAATACCAATTAACAGGATAAATGGGCGTGCCGTTAGTCCACTGGTCTGTCAATTGTAGGCAGTTCCAGGCTGGTACGTCCGGGTTCGGAATCTCTGCTCCTGAAACACATGAGACATGGCAGCTGCTGGCTGCGGTAATGGCTTGGGACTGCCAGTGTTCTCCTGAAGGTTAGAGCGTGGAGGAAATGTACGGACTGGGGAGAAAAGTGAGGGACCGGGGAGGGTAAAGGACTCCCAGAAGCGGGTGCTAAGGTGATCACCATGCCGTGGTGTCACGGACTTTGAGCTCATCCTAATACCTGGTCGACACTCTCGACCAACTCTCCGGACTTTTTTACAATATATATATATAGAAACACATTTGAGTCGCCTATCTTTCCAATCCTTTTTAAGAAACTAACAATATTTTATGGAAAAAAATAATGGATAAATTTACGAAATTTGTATATACTAGTCCAAATAGGGTATGTAACTCGGTCAGGCTGTATTCTGCAGACACATAGTGGTTCATTCTTGTGTAGAATTTGAAGTGAATCGGAGAAAAAAATTTGAGGTGAAAAAATCGATTTAATGCTTACCCCTTTGTCGTTTTTTGTTTTTTTCCAAATTTACCCTCAAAATGACATTTTTCAAAATGATTAATACTTGCTGGAGAGACGTAACAGAGTGCCTAGAACACATTTGTGGTAATTTGAGTCGCCTATCTTTCCTTCCAACTTTTTACAGAAATCAATATTTTTTATGAACAAATATATAGGTAAAATTCTTTGAAATTTTAAACTAGTCCAAATAGGCTGTAACTCGGTGGTTGTATTCTGCAGAGTCACAGAGGTTCATTCTGTGTAAATTTGAAGCGAATCGGAGACAATTTTTTTCAAGGAAAAACGACAATGCTGGACACCCTTGTCGGTTTTTTTTTTTAAATCATTTGGCCTAAAAATGACATTTTTTCAAAATACTCTGATACTTGCTGGGAGAGACGTAATAGAGTGCCTAGGAACCCATTTTTTCGTAATTTGAGTCGCCTAATCTTTCCAACTTTAAAAAATCTATATATTTATGAAAACATATGGGTAAATTTACGAAATTTAAACTAGTCCAAATAGGCTGTAACCTCGGTGGCTGTGTATTCTTGCAGACACATTGGTTCATTCTGTGTAAATTTGGAAGCGAATCGGAGACAATTTTTTTCGAGTAGTAGGGAAAAAAACGACAATGCTTACGCTTTGTCAGAAAGTTTTTCCAAATCATTGGCCTTAAAACGACATTTTTCAAAATGATTACATACTTGCTGGAGAGACGTACAAACAGAGTGCCTAGAACACATTTGTGGTAATTTGAGACGCCTATTCTTCCCAACTTTTTAAGAAAATCAATATTTTATGAATGTCAAAATATATAGGTAAAATTTCAAATGCAATTTAAACTTGTCCAAACAGGTTGTAACTTGGTGGCTAGTATTCTGCAGACACACTTGGTTCATTCTGGTGTAATTTTGAAGCAAAAATCGGGAGACAATTTTTTTCGAGGTAGGAAAAACCGACAATGCGTAAGCTTTTGTCGTTTTTTCCAAATTATGGCTTAAAATGACATTTTTTCAAATAGATTATCACTTGCTGAGAGAGACGTAACAGAGTGCCTAGAACACATTTTGTGTGGTAATTTGAGACGCCTATCTTCAATCCTTTTTTATAAGAAAACTGTCAATATTTTATGAAAAAAAATAAATGGATAAATTTACGAAATTTTATACTAGTCCAATGTTAGGCTTCGTAACTCGGTGGTTGTATTCTGGCAAGACACAGGTTCATTCTTGTGTAAATTAGCGAATCGGAGGAGACAATTTTTTTTTCGAGGGTAGAAAAACGACAATGTTTACCGCTACTCCTTGTCGTTTTTCCAAATTTGCTAAAAATGACATTTTTTCAAAATGATTAATACTTGCTGGAGAGACGTGTAAACAGAGTGCGCTTCCTAGAACACATTTGTGGTAATTTGAGACGCTCTATCTTCCCAAACTTTTAAGAAAAATCAATATTTTATGAACAAATATAGGTAAAATTTCAAAAATTTTAAACTTGTCCAAACAGAGGCTGTAACTCCTGGTGGCTGTATTCTGCAGACACATTGGTTCATTCTAGTAATTTGTGAAGCAAATCGGAGTATGTAATTTTAATTGATAGAAAAAAACGACAATGCTTACCCCTTGTCGTTTTTCCTCCACCCATTTGGCTCTAAAACACATATTTTTTCAAATGATTACGCTTACGGTTGGTTGAGAGATGCAACAGAGTGTTTAGAACACATTTGTGGTGGTAATTTGAGTCGCTTATCTTTCCAACTTTTTAAGAAAATGGGAATATTTTATGAAATACAAATATAGGTAAAATTTCAAATTTTTAAACTTGTCCAAACAGGTTGCAACTTGGTGGTTGTATTCTGCAGACACATTGGTTCATTCTGTGTAATTTTTGAAGCAAAATCGGAGACAATTTTTTTTTTTTTTGATAGAAAAAACGACAATGCGTAATGCGTGTTTTGTCAGTTTTTCCAAATTTGGTCTAAAAATGACATTTCTTTTCAAAATGATTAATACTTGCTGGAGAGACGTAACAGAGTGCCTTAGAACACATTTGGTGGTAATTTGAGACGCCTATCTTTTTCCAACTTTTAAGAAAATCAATATTTTATGAAAAAATAATGGATAACGATTTACGATGAATTTATGAGGCACTAGTCTAGTCCAAATAGGGCTGGTAACCTCGGTGGCTCAGTATTGCAGCACACAGTGGTTCATCTCTCAGTGTAAATTTGAAGCGAATCGGAGAAAATTTTTTTTTTTGATAGGTGAACAAAAACGACAATGCTTACCCTCCTTGTCAAGTTTTTTTCCAAATATTCCTTGGAAAATGACATTTTTCAGTATTGATTAATCACTATTGGGATGAGACGTAACAGAGTGCCTAGAACACATTTGTGGTAATTTTGAGACGCCTATCTTCCAACTTTTTTAAGAAAAAATCAATATTTTATGAACAAATATAGGTAAAATTTCAAAATTCTTAAACTTGTCCAAACAGGTTGCAACTTGGTGTTGCATTCTGCAAGACACATTTGGTTCTATTCTGTGTAATTTTGAAGCAAATCGGAGACAATTTAATTCGATAGTGAAAAACGACAACAAGCAATTACCCTTGTCAAGTTTTTCCAAATTTGGTCTAAACAATGACACTTTTTTTCCAAAATGATTAATACTTTGCTGGAGACGTAACAGAGTGCCTAGAAACACATTTGTAGGTAATTTGAGTCGCTTATCTTCCAACTTTAAGAAAATCAATATTTTATGAACAAAATATAGGTAAAATTTTCAAAATTTTAAACTTGTCCAAACAGGTTGTAACTTCAGATGGCTCTGCATTTCGCACTTATCAATATTGGTTCATTCTGTGTAATTTTGAAGAAATCGAGACAATTTTTCGAGAAAAAACGACAATGCAGTAAGCTTTTTGTCGTTTTTTCCAAATTTGGCCTTAAATGACATTTTTCAAAATGATTTGGCCATCACTTGCTGGGAGACGTAACAGAGTGCTCAGAACACATATTGTGGTAATTATATCGACCATATTTTCCCAACTTTTTAAGAAAATCAATATTATTATGAAAAAATAATGGATAAATTTACGATTTAGGCCCTTATATCAGTCCAAATAGGCTGTAACCGGTCGGTTGCATGTATTCTCTGCAGACACAGTGAGTTCATTCTGTGTAAATTTGAAGCGAATCGGAGAAAAAATTTTTCGAGGTAGAACAAACGACAATGCTTACCCTTTGTCGTTTTTTTCCAAATTTGGCTCAAACATTTTTCAAAATGATTAATACTTGCTGGAGAGACGTAACAGAGTGCTCTAGCTAGACACACACATTTGTAATTTGAGACGCCTATCTTTCCAATCTTTTTTAAGAAAATCAATATGCTTTTATGAACAATGTTAGGGTAAAATCGTTCAATTTAATTAATTAAACTTGTCCAACAGGCTGTAAATTTGGTGGCTGTATTCTGCAGACACACATTGGTTTGTTCGCTCCTGTAATTTTGAAGCAGCAAATCGAGAAAAAATTCGAGGGTGAAAGTAAAACGACAATGCTTACGCTTGTCGCGTTTTTTTTTCCAAATTCTGGCCAAAATGACAGTTTTTTTCAAATGATTAATACTTGCTGGGAGAGACGCACGAGTGCCCAGAACACATTTGTGGTAATTTGAGACGCCTTTCTTTCCAACTTAAGAAAATCAATATTTTATGAACAAATAATATTGGTAAAATTTCAAAATTTGAAACTTGTCCAAACAGGTAGTAAATCTTAGGAGGTTGTATTCTGCAGACACATTGGTTCATTCCTGTGTAATTTAAAGCAAATCGAGACGCGCGATTTACCCGAGGTGAAAAAAAACAACAATGTTTACCCTTGTCGTTTTTTCCAAATTTGGCCTAAAATGAAATTTTTTCAGTGTTCTTGATACTTCCTGGAGACGATAACAGAGTGCCTAGAATACATTTTGTGGTAATTCTTGAGTCGCCTATCTTTCCAACTTTTTAAGAAAATCAATATTTATGAACAACATAGGTAAAATTTCAAAATTTTAAACTTGTCCAAACAGTTGCTGAAATCTGGAAAAAACGACAAGGGTAAGTATTGTCGTTTTCTTTTCACCCTCGAAAAAAAAATGTCTCCGATTCGCTTCAAATTTACACAGAATGAACCTCTGTGTCTGCAGAATACACACCGAGTTACAGTTCATTTGGACTAGTTTAAAATTTCGTACTTTTACCCATATTTTTTCATAAAAATATAGATTTTTTTTTTAAAGTTGAAAGATAGTGACTCCAAATTACGAAAAAATGGGTTTCTAGGCACCGTCTATTACGCCCTTCCAGCAAGTATCAAGTATTTTGAAAAATGTAATTTTAGGGTTAAATTTAAAAACGACATTGTCGTTTTTTTCTCACCCCTGAAAAAAAAATTGTCTCCGATTCGCTTCAAATTTATTATTAACAGAATGAACCTCTGTAAATCTGCAGTAATACAGCCACCGAGTTACAGCCTATTTGGGACTAGTTTTAAAATTTCTGTATTTTCACCCATATTTTCATATAAATATTGATTTTCAAAAGTTGGAATGATAGGCGACCAAATTACGAAAAATGGGTTCAGGCACTCTCATTACGTCTCTCCAGCAAGTATCAAGTAATTGAAAAAATGTCATTTTTAGGGCTAAATTTAAAAAACGACAAGGGTAAGTATTGTCGTTTTTTTTCACCTCGAAAAAAATTGTCTCCCGATTCGCTTCTAAATTTACACAGAATGAACCAATGTGTCTGCAGAATACAGCCTAACCGAGTTACAGCCTATTTGGACTAGTTTAAAATTTCGCACGTAATTTTTTACCCATATTTGTTCATAAAATATAGATTTTTTTAAAGTTGGAAAGATAGGGCGACTCAAATTACGAAAAAATGGGTTCTAGGCAATCTTCATTACGTCTCCTCCAGCAAGTATCAAGTATTTTGAAAAATGTCATTTTTTAGGCCAAATTTAAAAAAACCGGACAAGGGAAGCAATTGTCGTTTTTTTTCAATTCCCCGAAAAAAAAAAAAATTGTCTCCTGATTCGCTTCCAAATTTATTAATGAGAATGAAACCTCTGTGTCTGCAGAATACAGCCAACCGAGTTACAGCCTATTTGGACTAGTTTAAAATTTCTGAAATTTTACCCATATTTGTTCATAAAATATTGATTTCTTAAAAGTTGGAAAAGATAGGGCGACTCAAATTACCACAAATGTGTTCTAGGCACCTGTTACGTCTCTCCAGCAAGTATTAATTTCATTTTGAAAAATGTCATTTTAGGTTGAAAATTTGGGAAAAAAACGACAAGGGTAAGCATTGTCGTTTTTTTCGCCAATTGAAAAAAATTGTCTCCGATTCGCTGTCAAATTTCACACAGAATGAACCACTTCGTGTCTTGCAGAATACAGCCACCTTCTGAGTTACAGCCTATTTGGACTAGTATGGCGTAAATTCTCAAAATTTTATCCATTATTTTTTTCCATAAAATATTGATTTTCTTAAAAGTTGGAAGATAGGCGACTCAAATGTGTCTCTATATATATATATATTGTAAAAAGTCCGGAGAGTTAGTCGAGTGTTTTAGACCAGGTATTAGGGATGACTCAAAGCTCCGGTGACACCCCAGGCATGGTGATCACCTTAGCACCTCTCTGGGAGGCCGTTACCCTACCCGGTCCCTCCTTTTTCTCCCCCGTCCGCACATTTCCTCCAGCATGCTCTAACCTTCAGGGGAGAGAGACAGTGCGGTCCTCTGTTATTGCCGCAGCCAGCAGCTATGTGTCTCTGTGTTTCAGGAGCAGGATCTCGAACCCGGACGTACCAGCCTGGAACTGCTGCAATTGACAGAGACCAGTGGTGGACTCAACGGCTCATGCGCCATTTATATCCTGTTGGTATTTGAGTTGAATTTAAAACTACTTAAATAACATCTTTGATTGCGTAAATTCATTCAAAACTAAAAACATTGTTGTCACTCAAGTTTCCAGAACTCTAGGTCTCCTGCACCGAAAACCCAGTACCACTGGATTGCAAGCCAAGATCTCTCTTGGTATGTGCAGTTGAATTCAATACTACTTGATAAATAAAACGTGATTGCAGTAATTATTTAAAACCAAAGCAATGGCGCTAAAGCGTTTTTGAACCTGGTTCTGCCTGGGACCGCAGCACAGCGGTCAGTTAGATTGCGGTACCATCAACTTTGGTAAATGGCGAATTTAATACTACTGATAAATAAAACGATTGCGTAATCATTCAAAACGAAAACATTGTCGCCACTTGGTTTCGAACCCAGTTCTCCTGTACCGAAACCCAGTACCACTGGATTGGTGCCAAGATTCCTCTTTGTTTCGTGTAGTTGAATTTAATATCACTTATAAATCACCAACGTGATTGCGTAATTATTTAAAACTAAATAATGACGCGCCAAAGTGTTTCCTTTCGGAACCCGGTGCTTTTTCGAACCCGGTTTGCCTGGACCGCAACACAGTGCCAACAGATTGCGCCACACCAATCCTCTTGGTGGTATGTGCAGTTGAATTCAATACCTTTATAAATAAAACGTGATTGCGTAATTAATTTAAAACCAAAGTAATGGCGCTAAAGTGGGCAGCCTTTTGAACCTGAAGTTCGCTCTGGACCGCAGCACAGCGGTCACAGATTGCGCCTAAATACCAATCCTCTTGGTAAATGGCGAAATTTTAATACTACTTATAAATTCAAAACGTGATTGGTAATCATTCAAAATGAAAACACTGTCGCCACTGCTTGGTTTCGAACCCAGGTCTCTTTGCACCGAAACCCAGCACCACCGGGATTGCGCCACGATTCCTCTTGGTATATGTGTATGAATTTAATACTACATTTATAAATAAACGTGATTATGTAATTAATTAAAAATATAACATTGGGACAAAGTAGGATCGAATCAATGCGTCATGCATCGAAACCTTCAAATACTAATTGATTGCTCCACCCAATCCTTTTGATATTTAGGTTCGAATTTTAAATCTCGATTTAGAATTGAATTCTAATTCTAAACCGTGACAGAAAACCACTTAAAATGGAAAAAGAAATACAGCATGACCAGTGCTGATTCGCTTGCACCAAACTTTGTGGGCCTTAACATTAGACTGTTGGTTCATCTGGGTTTCGAACCCAGATCTCCAAAGCAATGAAACCCCAGGAAACTCTGGGATTGTGCCACTTAAAAAATAAATCATAATTGCGTAACCAATTAAATTGGAAAAGAAATTGTCATTGGCTCACTGCTGGGATTTTGGTATTCAGGGTCGACTGTACTCTATGTCTGTTCAAGCAAGCTTACCATTAGGACTGTTGCTTCATCTGTTAATTAGGCAGGAATGCTTTTTAGATTAATCGCAGCACAAAATATTGGTCAAAAAAATTAAGTTTTAGGAGAAGGATTTGAACCTGAAACGTATAGGATGGTAGATTCTTCTGAACAGGTTTACCTGAAAACAGTATTAAAAATATATCAATTACATAAATTAGCAGATAATTAATGAGGGCTAAAATTTGATTTAACTTAACCATTTAAATTAGTTAATTTAATTACATAAAATGTGTGATTAGAGTCCATCCCAGGTTCCCTGCCCCGAAACCCAGCGACACCTTTCTTGATTATGTATTATGCCACTACGCTTTAATAACAACAACAACAACAACAACAACAACAATAATAATAATAATAACAACTATGGAGACAGAGAAGCTTTGTGTACGGAGGAAGATGTTAGAATTTCTGGTCTATTGCTCAAGAGTTGAATTGTAGACTTTCCACGGTTTAAACCTCGTTAGTAATTCTCCAAAATTCTTTAGAACCAAGAGAGATTTTTGAACAATGAATGGTATGCACATCCAGTGAGATGTAGACCATTTTGTCGTATGTTTAGACACTGCACAAGTGTGGCGGTTAGTTCGACATTCTTTCCAAACTGACTTGATGTGGAATTCTTGTATCAAATACCATTCAATGGAATACACCTCTATCAAGGTTTGCCATTACAGTCCCCGCCCACCTTTTTATCCTTGTTGGAAATCTCGGTCATGCCATCTGTATAAAAGCCAAGCAAACCTGACCGACATAGTTAAGCAATTGTCATAGGCCAGAAAGATGAAGAGTAATTAGAGATGGCCAATCTTATGTTTACTTTTACGACAGCTTACTTTTTACTTATACGATAACAAAGCGCTAGTGTGATTGACATAATTTTTGGCCAATCACTGAGGACAACAGATTTTGTCCATTGCAAAGGTGACAGAATTTTTTAATTAAATGAAAGACATTTGTTTTACCCTCAGTGAGGTTTCTTTTTGTGAATGCAAGACCTAAGGGTCAAATATAAACAAGGCTTACAATATTTTACCAGTTCAGGATAATAAGAGTGTATTATTTAGTTCACTATTTATGACACATTACTCTTTCTAACATGGAAATGTGGGTCGTGATTATCAAATTTCACCTGGCTTGAAGCATCTCTCTAATATTTCAACCCACATAACTGAATATTTCACACAAGTTGGTTTATTTACCATTGTACTTCATCTTAATAGATGTACACAATTATATTTTTTACAAATATGTAGTCTCTAGGGGGTTTAAAGGGAAGGTACAACATTTGGTAATTATCAAATTTAAATATGGACAGAATTATTTAAAAGATTTACTTGATGTGGAGTATGGTTCTGGCATCAAGCACCCTGAGAGTATTGTTCGAAGTGTATTTATCCAGAGAAAACACACTTGACGTGTTTTTTTTCTTCTTTTTTTCTTCTGGAAAACATGGGACCTGGTGGGACGAAAGTTTCACAAGTTAGTTGTATGATTTCGAAAAACCCAGAGGGTTAGATAGAACACATATATTTCCCAAATACCAACAAGTTGTACATTTCCCGTTTAAATGAAACAAGCGAATAAATAAAACATGTTGGGGAGTTGTACAGGAATATTGTGTCGTCATATGATAACCCCTCGGGTATTTTTTTACCAGAAAGTATCCTGAATCCACCAAAATCCACCAATTTCATTACACACAAAATGCTGGTGTCCTGAATCCATCAGAATCCGCCAGTGTAGATATTGGATACATTTGTCTATCCGCCAAATCCACCACTAAATTTTTGGTGGATTTTTGCGATTCAGGATACCATGCTCACATGAAAATTTGTATAGTATGTTGCTGCATAGAATCCACTGCAAACCAACATATACAGTTGGCACTATGTAACTATAATTCCACGGAAAGACCCATTAGTGCCACTCTAAGTATATATTATTAATCTGTTATTACGATCAGTAATCCGTTATTACGGACATTATTATCTGTTATGGATTAGTATCCGTTATTACGGATTAGTAATCCGTTATTACAGATCATTAATCCGTTATTACGATTGTTAACTGCGTTATTACGGGATTACTTAATCTGTTATTACGACGGTTACTAACTGTTATTACGATTGCATCCGTTATTACGGGATTAGTAATTCGTTATTACGGATTACCATCTGTTATGATGGGATTACTAACTGTTATTACGGATTACTAAACTGTTATTACGGATTACATAACTGTTGATTTGATTTAATAATTCGTTATTCGGACACAATCCGTTATTGCGACTACTAACTGTTGTCATGATTATTTTTTTTCCAACGCGGCGTGATTACTACAGCCCCTCACATGTAAACAGGTGTGGGAAACTTTTTTGGATTTATGGCAAGTTATATTACTTTACATTTAAATTTAATATAAATCAGCTGTGACAGATGAATAACAGGCTGGGGTTAGTATATAGGAGGGTTGATATTTGCCAGTATAGAGGTTTCAATGTTTATAATATTGACCGTACTAAGCTTTG
>JAQQFT010000397.1:0-27820 GCA_029582265.1 Zoroaster sp. YZ-2022 | reverse complement strand
AAAGTATACAAACTTAGTTTCCCACCAAGATCAATACAATCATCTACTCTTGACAGTGGAATTTTTTTTATTTTTTCTGAATTTCAAAACAAAAGAACGTTTTTGGCCCAAAAAACAAGGGAACCCAAATTTCACTTTCCCAAATCAGTGTATTTCATGTATTTAACCCCCCTATTAAATGTGTGTTTTAGGTCCCCCCTTGCACCTTGTTAGTATTCATGCCCCAACTTGGTAAGCCAATTTTTAAAAACCACAAGTCTTACAGACCAAAAAGTTTACCCCGGGAAAACAGGTGTCCTATTATCCATTTATTACTGTCATTTCAAAATTTTTTCATTGTTCTTCGATATTTTTTTTTTATTGTGTTTGATTGCGCTTTACTGTTGATCCGCAAGTTTCGTTATTTAACCCGGTTGATAATTTCGGATTTCCCCTTTGTTTTCTTTATTTTTTTTTTATTGTGCCCATTCACGCGCTTTCACATTTTTTTTTCTTTTTGTTCATTTATTTGTCGGTTTATTATTTCCAAAATTTTTTGGGTTGGGTGTTTTTTTGGCCTGTTCAGTCCCCCACCACCAACCACACCCAGTCGCCCCCCCCTTCCACACCATGACTATAAACCCCCCCTCAAAGCTGAATTCCTCCCCCTTTTTGCCGGTGATGGCACTGAAAAATTTTAAGAGGGTGCGTTTTGAGGCGTCAAAGCCAACTCATATACTACCCTGCACACGTCCATTTCCCCCTTTATTGCCGTGATTGAGGGGGTTTTTACTTGGGGATGTTTTCCGACACTAAAAAGCAGTTTTGATCGGTAAAGAGCCCATTTCGTATTCAAAACATCAATTATCCACAAAAAGTTGATCAATCCCCGCCCATAAACAACCCCCTTGAAGTTTTTGGCAAAAATTGATTGTGTCAGAAGTTTCCGGAATATGGGCAAAGGATGGGAAAATTTCCCCCTTTTTGTCGCCGGGGCTTTTACCTCCAATTTAAATCCATGAGAAAGGGTATGACGATTGATGCTGCTCTCCCCAGTTCAGGGAGCGCCCATGATGCCAGCCGCATTGATTTATTTTTTGACCCTGCCACCCAACCCCTACCATCATTTCCCCCGCCATTCAACCCTTTTGGGCCCCTCCCCCTTTTAAATTTCCCGTGAAAATTTCCCTTCTCCCCCCCCCGGGGCTTGATCAAAGTTGAAACCCACACATGACCACCCCCGCCGCCCCCATATTCTATCGGAAATCCCAAAACCAATCCGATTTTAAAAGAAACCCCCCCCCGGGCAGTCGATCGCTAGGGCACACCACCGCATCCAGCCGCCCCCCCCCGTGACCGCCCCCCACCCGTGACCCCCGGCCTGCCCACCCTTGCGATCGCTATGCCCATCGTGACACCCGGACATTCCACAGGACCCCCTTTATCGCCATAATAGTCGGACGCGGTTGGTTACAACGTCGACCCAATGGCGGCCCGAGCCGTCGCCTACCGACCCCCCATTCCACCCCCTGTGTTTTTGCGACCTTTATCCCCCAGAACCAGGGAAACGACCAGAAAAGGGGGAAACCCGGACCTTCCCAACTACCACCCTTATGGTCCCTTTTGTACTTAAAAATCCTCATTGATGACCCAAACATGGGGCACCCCCACTTCACCCCAAGTTTTATTTTATTGTTGAGGGACCAATGTGTTGCCTTTTAGAAAGGTTGATGTTTCCATCATAGTGTAAACACGAATGCAAACCCTCAACTTAAACGTACCCCCCTAAAACCCCTTTTTCAACACCCTAATTACTGGTCACCCAAGGATATTTTAAAAAATCCATTTCTTTTTATTAAGTGTCCCATATGTTCCAAGTTGTCCGTTTTTTTCCCAAGCACCCTTCCGATGGGATTTTTTGCCCAAAAGATAAAGTTGATCTGAGAAAGGGCACCACTAAATTTTGGCAATGTCCTTTCCTTTTGGGCCTTTTCCCCGGGGACTTTCCCACTTGTTGTAATTTTCAATTTTGTCCCCATCACACTCCCTCTGGCTAAAACCCAACGTTTCAGTCGCCTAACCCAAACGGGGCAAAATTCCCCGGGCCATTTTTGGGTATTTAACCCAGCTATCTCATGCCCCCTTTTTCCCAGGGGTTCGTACACTATGGGATGGTCATACAATATTCGTATTATAAACCCCCAAAGACCCGTCCAACCATCCCCGGGAAACCCCGTATTGGCCAATTCCCCCTACTAAGGGTTTCCAAGGAATACAGCCTAGATGAACCTCCTTCCGCGGCACAGGTTTCCCCACCCACCTCTCCCCCCGTAGATTTATCTAAGGTAGATATTTCTTCATCTGAATTGGAACTTGAGAATTCCCAAGTATTCCAATTTTTTTAGCTCTTCCCCCCATGATTATGGTACGTATGATTAACCACAATCGTAAGTGATCCCCTCCGGGGGTCAACGTTCGTTTTCCCCCCGGATTAGGACGAAAAAAAACAAATCCAGCCCCTAGCTGAAATGACATTATTGGGGCATCACAGCCCCTGGTCACCCCCGGTTGTCATGGTAAAAAGAAAGTTTATATTTTTTGGGAACGGTTTAATAAAGAAAATTAAGACCCCATCCACCCCGCCCGATGATCCCCTTTTGATGCCACTGGTTCGGTATATTTTACAACGTTGATATGTTAGGGGTTATGGCAAGTAGCGGACACCAAGCCCGGAAAACCGCACACCAGGGGAAAAGGCCTGTATCAATTTAAAGTTATCCCCAGGGGCCACAATCCCCCGCCCACATTCCAAGATTGATGGAGCTTTTTTTAAGGGCCCACGGGTCCTCTTTTTGTCTATCTTGTGATGTCACATTTGGAAAGTCTTTTCCCCACATACTAATCGGGAAAAGTTTTAGCCTTTCCGGCAGCCAATCGAAACCAAACCAAGGCACCTCCAAAGAAAGTTTGCTTTTTGGGACACGTCGTTAGTACAGATGGAGTCCCCCCCTGATCCGTCAACACTGCCCGTTTTCACATGGCCTTTTCCACGAAACCCCAAGGGTCCGGCTTGCTCGGTCTCGATTTTCTTATTCCCGTTTCGTTAAGAATTTTGCCCAAGCCACACCCTTTTCCCCCGTCTAACCCAAAAAAGGGGTTTTATGATTAACCGATTGTAAAATGTTTACCCCCTGAGGCATTAAACATCCACCCATTATGGCATACCCAGACAGACAAATTTCATCCTTTTCAAAGCCCCACGGGTGTAGGCCTATTTTCCGTTCAAAAATGAGCGAGTTATTGCAAAGCCAGTCAGTTCTTACTGCCGCGAGAGGGATGGTCCACTTATGATCGTGAAGGGGCCCTTTGTGGTCGATCCGCTTCCGCCATACCTGGCATTTCCCCCGTTCATTGTGACGACCATAAACCGCCAGTTGGTTTGGGGAAAACCCCCCCATAAAAGACCGCACAGGCCTTTGGTCCCGTTTGGGGGCTTGAACTTGACCCTTGACTGGCTCATCCCCCTCGTGATGGTGCCGTCATGCCAATGCCGATGCTCTTAGGGACCCACACCCCGACGAGCATGACAAACATGATGCCGTCAAATCACTTTACCACAACCACAAACCGCCCCTCATTTTCCCTGGCAAAGTACAGGCTCAAATCAAAGGCCCTTTTTTCCCCCCGTCCCCCCCCCCTTCCATCATGCAAGAATCCAGATACTTCTGTTAATGGTAGAGTTTGCGTTCAACTTTTTAGACATGGGTTTGATTTAAAAAACCCGGACCCGAAAATTTAACAAGTCATAACCCATCGGAAACCCCCCGTCCCGTGCCAATTACGAATTTCTCCGTACCCATCCGTTTTTGGATTTTCCCACGCGACGGGAAATTTTTATCGCGTCACAAAACCTTTTGGAAAACCCCGGGGAACAAAACGTTCCACACTCACTGCCCGGTTTTCCTTTCCCTGGTGATGGCTTTTTTCATTTTTGCTCGGGAAAAACATTCCAGCGATCCATCCCCCTGTGTATTGGCCTTACACCGCGCAAATTATACATTGTCATTGTTTTAAATCCCTCGGAACCCATTCGTCGAACGAGAGCCCCCAAAGACAATGTACATCTTTCCATCCGTTTCAACGTTCTTTCCACATTACTGAACTGCCCCCAACTACTAAAGATAATTCATTTTTGATCATGGATAACCGTTGGGGTTTAAATTTTTATCCACCCAGATAAACGAACCGTTAAAAAGTTTTTGACCATTAATATCGGAACATGGATCCCAGAAAAATCCCAGGGCGGGCGCCAATTTAAGTTCACCCCCAGAATTTGTCAACCATTTTTTAAAAACCAGTCCCCTTTTACCCCCAATCGGGCAAAGGGGGGTTTTTTTGGTTTAAGACAACGTAAAAATTCCTATCCACCACAGTGAATGGACAGCCCGTCAATGAACCTCAACCATGTTATTCCCCCACTGGGATTTCCCCCCTTTTTTTTGCCAAAGGGGAGGGAACCTCGCCTCCTGCCACATCCTTTTTGGATCCCCTTCCCAAAAATGATCCCCACAATCAATGCACCTCAAAAACTGTTACCCCCGTTTTCCCATGCCAGCCAATCAAGATCTTCCAAAAACCCCAAAAAATGGGTATGACTAAAAAATTTCGGGCCCTTTAACCTAATTGGTTTGGGAGATCCAGAAACCTGACTAAAATTTTGATGGGAAAGGCCCCAAGGTCCTTTTATTTCACCCCCTTTAGAGGACACACCAGCATACACCATTGTTGACATCCGATCCCAAGTCAAAACCAACGGATCCACTACAACAGGTTAAACCAATTCCCATCGACCAGAGCCTGGTTTTGCCACTGCCGCAGCCCCTGACCAACAATCCCCCCCATTCCCCCAAGTGCCCCCGGTTCATTCCCCGGGGCCCCGCATTCTGCCCCCCCACCCCCCACCCCCCCATCTAATATTTATTGCCCATCCCCGCCCCAAATCCCCCCAAACCCAGTCCCCGCAACGTACACCAGGGGAGTTTAACCCCCAAGATTTAAATATTCTGACTTAGGTTAGTTTATTTATTCCTTCCCCAGTTTTACTGTGTCCATCAGTTTTACCATGGAGCTGTAATTTATACGCCCAAAATACATCTCTAAACGAATTTTTGGGTGCCGGGGGTTTTTTCATTTTCCACATTTTTACCTGTTTTATTGGGAAAGGTGACCTGTTTTTTTGTATAATCATTATAAAAAATGGGATTGTGTTTTATCTTTTTCTAATAAGTGCCCCCGTTCTATTATTCGGTTTAATTTATTACTTTTTTTTTATCACTGAAAAGTTCTATTTATTTTTTGTTGAACAGTTCACTTACTACATTTTGTTTTTTTTACACATTGTTCCCTAATTTTTTTTGGTTTTGGGGAAGCCTTTTAGGTGAAAATGTGCTTTTTAAGGGGGTTTTTGAATTAATTTTTTTTTTTTCCCTTATTTATTCTTAGTCCATGTATCCACATTTTTTGTTTTAGGATGGTTTGAGATTTTATTTAGTTTTCCATTTTGCTTTCCCATGGATTATTTTATCAGCATAAAATTTTTTGTTTTATTTTAATTTTAGTTTTTAAAATGAGGGCATTTTTTCCCCCCATGAAAGTAATGTACACAATCTTGTAAACCCCCAGTTTACAGACCAATATTTAAACCCGGAAAAACGGGTGTCCATTATCCAATTAACTTATGAAACAGGCCCAAATTTTTTAAAGAAACCCATTAATCTTAATAAATCCGGGTTAAATTTAATTTTATGCCCAAAGTCCAACAGATCTGTCTGGCCATACTATTGTATGTTTTTTTCCCTTATTAGATTACATTTTACTGATCATGTCAGTGACTAGTTTTGTGTAAAATAAATCCCATGTATCAATCTCGGATCAGATTTGGTTTTCCGTTTTGGGTATTTTAGGGCTACCTTCTACAAGTGTCCCTTTTGTATAGCCATACATGATTAATAAAACCCTTTATTTAGCCCAAAAGAGAAGTCTCCAGTTTTCTTATTTGTCTTCACTAGATCTCTATATTTTCCTAACTAAATCGGCCACCCGGGGTAACATCATTTTAGTGTTACACTATTTTTAAAAAAAAAGGCCCTACAAAACCCACATTGTTAAATTGAAAGTGCCCCGCCCAAAAAATGAGACAAAAATTTTGGGTTTTTTATGTGACTGAAAAAAGAGTACTTTTTCAGAGTACAGTGACGTATTGCATTATGTAGATATCCCTTTTTTTATAATCAATACAATTGAAATTTTGGGAAAACAAACATTGAAAGGAAAACAAATGACAGAAATGAAACAACCCATCAAAAAATCATTGTTTTTAAATTTTTTAATGATTAAAATTGACATAAATTTCAATCAAAAAAATACAATTAAAGCAACATAGAAATTAAATTTTTTAAAATTTTTGGATTTTAGACCCCTTTTTACAAAAAGGGTCAAAAAGTGCCCGAATATACAACCATAAATCCCGCCCTTAGTATCACGAGGATAAAAAATATTCATCATCCAAATAATTTAAAAAACAAATTATGAAAAGAAACCCCATAGATTTCACAAGTAGACTAGACATAAATATTCTCCCTTTTTAAGTTTACTACCATGAGATTTTAAACAAGGGGGAAAAAATACCGGGGTAACCTAGTATTATAATTGGAACAGGGCACAACGTAAACAAGGTTCTAAAAACCCCCTTAGTCCCCAGTTACGTTACCGGAGTGTTATACCATTCCCCTTTTGAGGCAAAGTGGATTTAAACCCCCAAATATGGACCGGGAAACTAAGTCCGACTATAAATAAAAACGATGGAGAGGCACATCAATAGATTCATTACTTTTACCCAATACGACTTTTCTATGCTAAATGAAGACCCTTTCGTTTAAAAATGAATTTCCCCTTTTGCAATAGCACATTATTGAGTTATCCCGTATCCCCCCAAAGTTATTTGGGAATTGGTGAATTAGAACGCTCATCGAGAGACAAAAAATTAGTTTTAAAGAGGAAAATTCCCTAAGGTCGGACAAAGACCCTTGACAAAAAAACTTGTTTGATACGGCGGGCCAAAGGGTTTTCGGTTGAGGCCAAAAAAGATATCAGAATGGGTAAAACAAACAAATAGGGAAAACGTACTGCATTTTCATTAGCGTTTAAGTTGTGTAAATCGATTAAAACACTTTATTAAAATCGAAAATGCAAAAAAACTGTTGGAAATAGAGTTCCGCATTTTCCCGTAAGTTTAATTTTGTAGCCTATCCATCGGGAAACCCAAGCTGAACGCAGCCAAAAAAGGTTTTTTAAAGGGAAAACCCCAAGGCCTACCACCACCTATATCCATATTTATTACACAAACAGTACCAAGGGGGAAAATAAAAATAATTATCACTACTGTTTATAAAAATGAATTTTTTGAAAAAGGAGGGCTAGGGAATTCGATGAATTCCGGAAAACCCCCCAATGTTGAGCACAAAAAAGAATAAGGGACGGTAAAAAACAAGAGCGGCATAATTTTATCCCATCAAAATAAATTTTAAATGAAAAACAATTGGTCGGGTTTTTTGGGCCCATCTACGAGTTTAAAAATTTGGGTCTGGTTTAGGCCATCGTTAAGAATGCCAGAACCGGTTAAAACCCTTCGACCATTTTTGGAATTTCGATTTAAAGAAGGGAACGGTGGCCCTTTGAAACCGCCCGGAATACGAAAGGAATAACGTACTGTACACCTGTTTTATACCATTTGTCATGCAGAGCTCACCTCAGACAGCCCTGAATGTAGTCCAAGCCAAAATCCCAAAAAAAACTTCAAGAAAAAGCCAGCCACCCTGGTGAAATTTATTTAAGGAAAACCCTAAACCCCCCCCATTTCCCATTTAAAACCCTGCCCAAACACATCAATTCTGAGTTTGTTTATTTTTTTTATTGGTCAACCCTTTCCAGGCCCCGTCAAGAAACCCCTACATGGATGATTGATCACAAAATTTTCCGGGAGGTTTAGCCTGTAGACCAGGATGAATGATCACAAAAAGGGTACTTTTGTAAGGGAAAAAGGGCCCGGAACCCGGGGCTTTGTACAAACCTATGGCCTTTTTAAAAGGGGGTCTTTATCTGGATGGTATCTGGCTGAACTATAAAAAATTAACAAAAGGGGGCTATCCCATGTTGTTGGGGTTATGGCTGATGTGGGAACTTAAAAAAAATTTTTTTTTGGAGCGTTAAATTTAAAGGAGAATTAAAATTACCCGTGGGGGTTAACTCCCCCCCAGTCTTATCGGGGGATTTTTTTTTAAAACCATCAACTTAAAGGGAAGAAAACAAACAGGTGTAACTCACTTTCTGCTGGTCGTTGGTTTTTGGAGCACCATGGCACATTGCCATGGGAGTGATAAGGGGAAAGGGCTGACGGAGGGCGAAAAACATCATATCAGCAGAGGAGAAGAGAAAAACCCCTCTGGCTGCCCCGTTTCAGATGAGTGAAAATATATGTTAATAGAAGACCCAAAACCCAACGCATTCCGCTTGTTTTTTGGGGCAAAAGAACAATATACAACAATATGAACAATATTTTTATGTATTAAAATTTCCTAGTGGTGCTCAAGACTTAAGATGCTTACAGATTTTCCCTTTGGGGTGAACCAAAAAAGAAAAAAATTTAAAATGTCTTAAAGGAATTAACCATCTGTAACGGGAATTTTGTTTGGAGTTGAAACAATTATGTGGATGCTTTTTCACTACTTTCTTTTTTATTTGATAGTGAAAATAAATAATAGATTTATATAGCTTTTCCCGACACGACACAACGAATTGGGAAACATTTTTAAACAAATCATTTAATGAATGATATTGGATTTAACAACAATGTTTTAAAGAATGGATTGAATTATAAGAAGAAATGAAAATTTATTTTTTTATATTTAAAAATTTTCCCACAGTGTAAACCAAAAAAGGAAGATTGCCACCGCAAATGTTTTTTCGATGCAAGTGTTTTCAAGATTTTTTTTCTTCTAAAATAATTAACCCCCACCCGGGGAAAAAAATTTTTTTTTGTACTATGGAAAATTTTCCCATATTGTTTGCTTTGGAAATATGGGGTTCTTTGGGATAACTACTGATGTATATGATTTTTAAAATGTTTGTTATCCTACTGTTTTACTGTCTCGAAAACTATAACCCAGAACATTTGATGGTGATAAAATGCTCACTAACTTTTCCTAAATTTCAATGATCAGGAACCGAAAAAATTTTTTTTTAAAATAGGGGAGTCTAAAGGGAAAAAAATTTAAAAAGGGGGGACCGGAATTATGTTTTAATATTTTTGTATTTTAATTTGTTGATCATTAACCCAACAAAATGAGTTTAATATATCAAAATGAAAACCATAATTTTCGTATTTTTTTTTAGTTTTCCCAATTAGTAATGTTTGTTTAAAAAAAATTTTATTCGTCACAGTTTTTTTTCCAATTTTGTCTGGAGGGCAATTTATTTAATTTTTTAAAATTTTAAAAGATTAAATATTACTGAACTGCAGACAGAACTTTTTATCATAGTTTTTTAACATCATTGGAGGAAAATCTAAAAAAGGGAAAATAAAAAAAAAACGGGCTTTAATTAAATGTCAACCCCTTACTTTGTTTTCATCCTAGAAATTATGAAAAAAGAATCAGTAACCTTGCACCAGGAACATTTGAGGGTTTCATCATCACGTTCCGGTATTTGTAAGTTGTAATGTCATAAATTTTCAATACATAACATCAATCCACCCCCCCTCGTTACATAAGTTACGCCGAACAACAAAAATCTGAAATCTAAAATCTTTGAAATTAATTTTATGTTTCACAATCTAAATATTTTTATTATATATATATATATATATATATATATATATATATATATATATATATATATATATGCATAATGATAGTTTTTTTAATCATTAATTACTTGTCCCACACTTTTGGGGGCAGATACCACCAAAGTTTTTTAATATCAGGTAGTCAAGGTTATTCTTTCAGATGCAGAAAAAAACCCATAACTAAATTACTCCGTGTCGTTAAAAGGACATGGGAAAAATTTAAACTGAATTAACAAATTTTAAATACCATCAAATAGTTTAAATTTTTAATTAAATATCGATTCGGGAAAACATTTCCACCATTTTACCGATAGGAACATGTTAAAAATATAGAGGCATGCTCAAAAAAAGCCAAAAAAGGGGAAAGCCTTTAACATTAACGAAAATAATATAAAAAAAATCTTTTATCAACGGTTTTTTTCCCACTATTCTAACGGCAATTTACTAAAAAAATAAACAGTTCTTTTATATAAAGCTGAAAATTTTTTAATATTTCCCCCAAAATAATGACAAACTTTGGGTTTTTTAAAAATATGTACCGAATTTAAATTTTGATGGGCCCCAATTAAATTCATGTTGAAGTTTTAGTGAAAATAGTTTTGGGAAAGTATTTGTTTTTTTTAAAAAGGAAATTATCAATGTTCCCATGAAAATAAACATTTGGGAAATTCCCAATAAACACAAACATTTTTTAAAAAATGAGCAGATACCGGATAAAAGACCAAAAACCAACAAAAACAACTAACGTTACGCAGAAAATAATAGAAAATTTAAATTAAAAAACCAAAGAGAAGAAACCATCATTGCCCAAAAAAGATTTTTAAATCGGCAAAAAGGGTTCGATTTAATAAAATGATACTTGGTTTTTCCCCTCCACTGATCGGGAATTATTTTTCAGCCATTTTCCCTGAGCCCAAAAACCAATACAAATTTGCTTATAACAAATCCATGATATTGGAGTGTCGGGGGCCGAGGGGGTTAGCTTCCCGGACCCCAAGTTCTGGTGTTAACAGAATGGGGTTCGAATCCCGGCCGTACACTTGTGCCCTTTGAGCAAGGCACTTAACCAAAAGTTTTCCACCCAGGGTTTTTTAAAAGGGGTACCGGAGTGCAGAGTTGGTTGATTAGCCCTATCCAATGGCAGAATTGAGCTGTATACCCCCCGGGGACCCGGAAATTTTTCGGGGAAAGTTTTAAGACCCCATGAGCAGGGGTAATATATAATGCCCCTTTGAAACCCCCTCAGTTGGTGGAAGGGCGCTATAAAGGTCCACACATTATTATTATTATTATTATTATTTTTAAACAGTAGTTTTCTTGCAGACCGCGTTGGTGAGAATGGTTTTTATCACTGAGATCAGCACCCCAAAAAACCGCACCCTTTTCTCACCACATTTTTCCCAAGTTGTTTTTCTTATTCAACTCCCTTTTGAAAACATTGTTTTTGGATATTTTATAGACTGAATTCTAAAACATACAGACATTTTTTATTTGTTTTAGGGTAGGTGGACTGGACCATTTTTCCCCAATTTTTTAAAAAAAAATAAAAAGAAATCTTAAAACCCTGATAATTCAAATCGTTTGGTCCGTCCATTCAAATGTTAGTTTGATTTATTTGATGTTGATCCTTTTTTTTGTGATTTCAAATTCCCATGCTCATAGTTATAGTTTGTACTTAAAGATTTTTAAAACAGTAGGGGGCAAATGTGAGGGGTAAATTAACCGCACAAATTTGAGTCGTTTTTAAATGTGATGTTTTTGGGGGGTTAAATTTTGCTCTAGCTGAAATTTGGGCCCAAAACATCGAGTCATTCAAGTTGGGTATTTTTTTTAAACAATTTTTAAAAACTCAAATGTATTCATTGTTCATTATAAAAACGAAACCTCATTGTTGGGAATATCCGTTTATCCCCAAATTTAAACGGGTTTATGAATAAAAGCATGATTTGGGTTTTGGTCCAACTTTTTTGAAAGCTGTTTAATTTTTAGTGAAACCCACGCGACAGAAAAATGATCATTTTTTAGGGAGATAAAAAATTTTTAAATTAGCTTCAAAAAATACAAATAAAAGACACACAAACAAACTATATCACATGAGTTGGGAAATCCCCCAAAATTAATGGGAGGGGGCAAAATTTTTAATTAACATTTTCAAAATTTAACAAAAAAAACTAAAAATTTAAATAAAAAAGATCAATAATAAGATAAAGAATTAATTTAATTATCTGGGGGTTCGCCCCAAAAACCTTGGCAGCGTCTGCCATATTGAATATTTTAAAACAATGCAAACTAAAAAAAATGAAACAAGAAAAAGTTTTTGGGGAGAAAACCCGTTTAAACAAAAAAGCACGGAATCTCCTAATATTATCAAAAAATATAAAAATAAGTCTGTTTTAAAGGACATTCAAATAATCGTAAGCTATGTCATCAATAATTAACAATAATAGCAAAAATTTCCCCAAATGAAAAGTATTAATGGTAATAAAAGGTAAATTTAAGTTTAGATAAATGATATTTTGAAATATGTTGAATGATATAAAGACGAAGACATGTAAATGGATTCAAGAAAATATTTGGAAGGGGGAAGGGCCCCGATGAAATGAAACCGTAGAGGGCGTTTCCCGAGGAATAATAATGCAGTTGAGAAAAAGAGTAAAGGAAATATAAAACCAACAAAAAACTGGGGTGTTAAATTTCGTTAATTTTTTAAGCCGTCACGTATGTAATCCCGGGGGTTTTATTTATTCTTTTATTGTTTTTTGTAGGATTTTTTCAGCAATGTTTCATAAAAAAAATAACAAAACATGGGCAACATTTTCAACAAATTAGTATTGACTGACACAAAACCTGAACTATAGAGAAAGGACTTGTTTGGGGTTCAACATACGGGAACGTGGGGGTAAATTAACTGATAAATTGAGAAAAAAACATGGTTGATACATGATTAACTATACATTCATTAGAAAACCCAATTTTCACTAGCACCAGTAAAATAATAAAAAAAAGCCAAATGAGTCGGGAAAATTAATCAACTTAAATGAGGAGAAATAAACCAATTTTCCTTAAAATATGTATCGCCAGTTTTTTAAAGTTATTTACCCAAAACCTAAGGGGTTTTTTTAATCAAACATTGTTAATTTTTTTTTTAGAAAGGAAATCAAATTAGGGAAATGAAATTTTTTACAACATCATTTTTTAGAAATTTTGTTTTACAGTCAATAAGTCCCCCAAGATTTATGAAGGGGGCAAAAACCCTAAATAATTTTGGGGCATTATTTTAGTAAACCCCCATCCGTCCTGAAGAAAAAGTTCCATGAAAAGGAAAATTACCGGTGATTTTCTATAAAAGTCTCAACTGACAACACAATATCTTAAAATAATAAAAATAATAAAAAATAATATCTTAATATCTTAAATAACCCTGAGGACGATCAGAATTTCTGATCGGGAAAAGTCGAGTTGTACCTCCAGTTCTTTTCAGAACTAAATACCCCCAATTTAGATTCTACATGGTGTCACTGCAATTATCTTACCTAACATAATAAAAGTTAAGGAAATCAAATTTTTTATAATTGAAAGGGATTTTTTTTTTTATAAAAAAATGATTAAACCTCCAACAGGGGGAAAGGGAAAGGGATTTTTTTTGGGGTGGAGTAAATTTTGTTTACATCAGAGTCAAGTGTCTAAAAAATGACAATTTTTAATGTGAATATAGGGAAAGGGTGAGTTTTTGAACCAAGTTTTATTGAAATAGGGGTTTAAAAAACTTGGGGGCAGCGGCTCTTACTTTTTTGGGAAAAATTTTGGTTTATTCTGTAATGTAGAAGATAAGAATGCAAAAAGGGGAGAACGGTAAGATGGTCTCTTTTCTTCGGTCAAATTGACCCATCCGTTATTTACACAATTATATTAACAAACGTTTTCCAACATGAACCCCAATAAAGTCCCCATTTTATTCGTTGAAATAGCTCATAAATGCTTTTCCCCCAAACCCAAATGAACAGTTTCCCGACCCTTTGGGCCCCGCATCGCCGGGTCCCCCGTGAGTTCGAAAAAAATTTTTGCTCTTGCTTGTTTTTGATTTCCACACCCCACCACTTTCAAAAAGAGTCCCCCCTGTTGCATTTCATGTTTTTAGGGGGGGGGGAATTTCCCCTCTTTTTCAACACTTTTTGTTAATGATTGGGCCCCCTTTTTCAAAATTCCTGGCTACACCTATGAAAATCATGTTAAAATCCTCATGTTTACCAACCAAATAGTAACATTTTTTTTTTAAAACCATTTTGGGGTAAAATTGGGTGATGCAAACTCTTCCCCCAAAAAGATTTGTTCCCAGGTCTTGTCTTTTAGGGAAAATACATTGTTTTTTATTGCATAAAGACAAACGTTAACGTGTCGGCGCCTTACCAACTGGGGCCATCTATCCCTGGGTTTGGGGGTCCCCTAATCTTTTTCGGATTTGGGTTATTTAAAAAAAATCAATTGTTTGTTTGACTTAAGGAAATACTAATATTTCCTAAATTTCACGTTAATATTAATATTTTTTTTATGGGTTTTGAAAAAGGATTTTTCAAAAGTGTCAGTAGAATTTAGCTGAAAAAGGGCCCGTGATGAAGATCTTGAAAGACGATTAAGAAAAAGTTAAGATTTAAAAGTGGGGGGAAAAACCCCGACAAAAAATTCCCGTTGGAAAACCCACGTTACCCGGTTGGGGCCGAAAACCCAATCCTCTCGTTGGGGTGGAATTCGAACCCCCCGTCCACGGAGGTGAAAGGAAAGTATACCCCTCGTCAACCTGATCCACCAAACTTTCACATTGGTTGTTTTTGTTTATATTGAATCAACAAAAAGATATTCCCAAAATTTCCCCCTGTTGTACCTTCCCCAAAGATAAAGCACGTACTGAATCTTTTTTCTTTGATTGTTTACATACTGTTTGCTTCCCCCCCAGATAAAAAATTTACATGGTATTACATTGTACCGTTCATGATACATCAAATTTTGGGCTAGATGGGGGATTAAAACTCAAGTTGTTTTTTTAAGTTACCCTCCGTGTTTTTCAATATTTTTCCGGTAATTTTATTTTGATCGGAACGGCCCATTTAATCCAGGAAAAAAAACGATTGTTTTTTTAAAAAGAAATTTAACAAACAAACAAACAAACATAAATAAATAAATAAATAAAAAAGCGAGAAGTATTTTTTACAGTAAAAAAAATAAATAGGTCAGGGGAAAAACCCTTGTTTTATATGGAAAAGTTTTAAAATTTAATTTTAACACAAATTATTATTTACAAAAAAACAGAATTGGGGGAAGGGAGATTTTTTATGAAGCGAAGGTTTTAGATATAATTTTTAAATCCCTTTTCAATGGCATTTTTTCGCAAACAAATGCTATGGTTCTTTTTAAACCCCATCAAACTTGGGCTATTCTTTCGTTTTTCAGACCCGGGGAAATCTCATTTTTGCCTCCTCCATATTTTCCGTAAATTTAATAGCCGATTTAACTTCCTTTGGATGATTGATTTTTAAAAAAATAATTTACCTTTAAAATTTTTTTTTAAACTAGGGACAAAAAGGCAAAATAATAAATCCATGGTACTACTGATGACACAAATTTATTAAAAGAAAAAAAAAATAATTAAAACAAACTTTTTTAAAAAAGTTTTTAAAGGTACCAAAGAAATGTTTTTTCCAATAACACTTTGTATTTAAAAAGAAATCAAATAACTTTGTATATCAACGTCTGAGATCTGGGAAACATCACCAAAACTCAAAGTATATGAAATTTGCTTTAAAAGGGAAAAAACCGTTTTCCCGAAAATAATTAACGCAATTATTTATTCAAGTTTTTAAAAAAATCAAACATATTGGTTTTTTTTTACAGTAAAAGCGATGTTGGTTATAATGTTGTTGGGAGTGAATATGGTCAGTGAAGTGGGCTTAAAGTTTTTCCCCTGCCATGGGTTTCTCCATGGCCCCTTTATTGGGTTTGCCGGTGGGTGCACACAGAGGCGTAGCGTAAATTTTCTTTTGGGGAAGGGGGGGAGCCAATCGTGCATTCCGAGTTGGGGAGGGCAAAATTTTGTTTAAATAAATTTTCCGATACAACTTTAATATGACCAGACAAATTTACTTGTTTCCCGGGCCCCCCAGTTGCCTAGTGACCATTTATCATGACAAATAATTAACCCCATGAAAATTGTTTAAGACCCCCACATTTAAAAATGATTTTTCCCCAAAATTTTTCTTCCAACCTTTTAAACTGTATCTAAGGGAAAAAAGGGTTTAACCAAAATTAACAATAATAAATTGTTCATAATGTTGAGTAAATACTTTACTATAAAAAAAATTGCCCAAAAATTGGGCCCCCATTCCCCACCTTTAAAAGTCCATTTTAGGACGGCGTTTTAACCAGAAACGACATAAAAAGAGTAATTAGCGCCCTGTTGACTAAACATGTTCCCGTCCGGTGTTGTAAAATTTGTTTTGGGGAGCAAATTCGTGTTCAGGGACTTGCCTTTTGTTTTTCTCTAATCATGAACCCCAAATGAAATTTAATGTCTAATTAGGTGGGTTCATGGGTGTTTTGAACAGGTTTTTTAAAATTTTGTTTATTTATATGAAAGATATGTTTTAGAAAAAATTAACAGTTATTTTATTTTATTTTATTTTTTTTTTCACAATCACCTTTTTGGGAAAAGACCGGGCACCAGCCAGAGGGTTTATTAATGTGGGAAACCCGGGCTCATTCAATAATTAAAGTTATCACCCAAACCCTTATTGCTTTGGGTTTCCCGCCAAATTTCGAATCCCCCCAATGTCGACAACTTATCAAAATTTTCTTTGATATTTAACATAATTTAAATGTTTTTTTGTGTTTTTTTTTTTTTTTTTCCTACAAATATTGAATGTATAGCAGTGTTTTTGGTCTATTTTAAGACACATGGCACCTGACCCTTTTTTTGTCAACATTATTGAGTTATGAGTTTTTAAAACTTTGGGTAGCCCCATGTGATGAATTAAACGCCCCCTTTTAAAATGCTGCTTTTATGTGTCAACTATGGACGTTATGAAAGGGTGAGCTATTCTCGTGAAAAAAAATGACAAAGCAGGCTAATAAACAGCTAGGGCCCTTGGGAAATCCCGGGATAAAGGGAAAAATGGCACGATCAGTTTTTTGAAAAAGGGTTTCCCCCAAAAAATTTGGGACGACCAATTTTTGGGAAATGAATTAAATGCAATGTGAAAATTTAAATTAATGATTTAATTAAAAAAACCTTTTAAACCCCCAGATAAACTTATAACTTAGGAATATTTACAGAGATTGTTACTTTCGAAACCCTGGGGCAAAAAATTTTAAAAAGAATTTCAAAAGAAAAAGTTCTTTTTTTAGAACTAATTACTACTCAATTGGGTTCCCATGGGTCACCCGCAATTAGTCTTTCTTTTTAAAAATCAAGATTAATCACAAAAATTGGTTTAACTGAAGGAAACTGTACCAACCATGGACTGCATACATGCAAAGGTATTAATTTTTTGTTAAAGAAAAAAAACACAGAGACTTTGACATTTACAATGAAAGTAACACACTGAACAAAACCAAAGGGGTATTAATGGTTAAATAAATTAAACCGTGATATCCAATTAAGAACAAAATTATTATAAAATCTAGAAATAGTATATTATTTTATTAAAAAAAATATTTACTAGCATCAGTAAATATCACAATATAAAAAAAAAATAAAAAAGTGTATATAAAATGAGTTAGGGAAAACAATTTTACTTTAAAAACGGGGGATAGGTAAAAATTGTAGCTTTTTACGGTGAAGAGGACAAGAATTGGGGGACACCATTTAAATTCTCAATTGAGTAGTAATTAATTCGAAAAAAAACGATTTCAACTGACGTTTGAGATGGCAAAAAATTTTAAAATTAAATGGAAATATTTTTTTATGATCAACAGGGATGGAATCGGAGTGTTTGTTTTGATGAACCTTTTCCCCGGGAAAAAATTATCCCCATGATAAGGCCAATTTTTGGTGATACTGATAAATAAGACAGTAATTTTTAGTCACTGTGTTCATCTTTAAAATAGGGACACCGATTCCATTCCCCGTTGAAAGTCTGCTTTTTGATCGGGCGTTATTGCCCTTTAAAAAATGTATCGTTTTATTAGGGTTTTGTTACCCTAATTTTTGGGAATTGCAAAAAATTCCAAATTTATATTAGAAAAAAAAGTACATTTTAAGGGTATTTACAAAATAGGGTTATTTGTCAGAATCTTGGTTTTTAAAATAATTTTGCCCAAATTATGATTTATTTTTTGTATTTTGTTAATTATCATATACAAAAAGGGCTTGTATAATTAAAAACTAATAACTAATTGTTTAATTTGATTTGCTAATAGTCCGCTGTTAACAGTCACGCTCGCCGCCTTTATGTAAAGGGTACCGAGTTCAAACTATTTCATTTTGAAAATACACACCAAAAGGGAAAATTCCATTAGTTTCTGTCACGTCATCATGTTGGGGTGAAATGGTGTCTTTTTTTGTTCAGAGGGAAAACGCCGGTTGAAGAATCTAGCATCATTGGCATCAGTAAAAGTGGGTTTTGGCTTCATAGGAATATTTTAATGGTCCATTGCAATCCAGGGAGAATAACAAACCGATTGATGACACTAAAATAAGGGGCCCCAATTATTTATTAATTTATTTTTGTTTTTTTTTTATTTTTTTCAAAACAAACTGAAACGTGCACATAGGTAAATGAGTTATACTCATAAAAAGGTTTTTTTTTTTTTTAAATTTTTTTAAAAATTTTTATTATTATTATTATTGATATTGTAGGCTATACAAAAGATACCACTTGGAGGTTTTCTATCGAATCATTTTGTAATTCAAATTTTTCCCCCACATGTATTACTGAATAATTTAGAGGGCGCTTTAAAAAAAATATGCCCCCCGTCAAATTTTCACGATTAACCCTATTTTACCAAACTTTAGCTGAAGGTCTACCAAGTAATTTTTTAAAGGATGATATTGTTTAATCGCCCCCATCTTCATGGAAGGGTCGGAAAATTATATCTTTTTTTGATGCACAGAATACATAAATTATTAGGGAAAAAACTTTATTCCCACAGGGAAAGACTGATGATTGTAGGCCCTTTTTGTTAATCAAATAATGTGATATTGTGTTAAAAAAAGAGTTTGTTTTCTAATTAGTACAGTTGAGGTTATTTATGTATCAATGAAGATTTATATCAATAAAATTCTGGGAAATTCGTGAATATTAAAAAACAGAGTCCAAAAAGGTAAAGCAAACCGACAAAGAACATGCCACCCATGAAATGGGTTTTGAAGGGCATGAAAAAAGTTTAAAACAGAGACACGAGGAGAACCCGTTCACACCATTAACACCCCCCATTCCCCCTTTAATGTTGAGGTAAAACCAACAGTGGACAAGGGGGGGGGATTTTTCTCATAAAGTTTATGTTAAAGGTGGGAAAACAAGGGTTTTGGTAGATTTAAGATCTTTTTTTTTGATGACAGAATATATATTACGATAACAATTGAAAAAAAGAGACAAGGGGTAGAACCTGTTCACACCTAAAACAATTTTAATTCAATGTTGAGGTAAAAACCCGATTTCCATTGGAAACATTTCGGGGTGATATCCCCCAACAATAAACAGTGGACAAAGGGGTTTTTCTCATAAATTTAGTTTCTGTGTCAAGGTGTGCCAAACAAATTTTACCATTGTAGATGGGTATTTTTGTTTTCAGCTTAAAAGGGGAAAAGAGATTTTAGGGGATAATCGGTGTCCTAGTTTAAGATGAACACAGGACCAAAATTCTTGACCCCATGCAGCAGCAAAGGTAATTTGACCCTTATTGGGGTATTATTTTCAGTCACCGAGTTAATTTTGAAACGAGCAATCCGATTCCATGCCCTGTTGATCGTGACGATATTGGGCCCTTTTATTTAAATTATTAAAATGAAATTATTGTTTTTTTACACTCACTGGCAAATATTGCAACATTGAAATTTACACGAAAGACTTTTGAAAATTTTAAAATTTTAGTGTGTGTATATAAAACTATAAAACCAAAGATCCAGGGGCCCCCAGCAAAATAAACTTAACACTAACCGTCGCCCTATCCCCGTGGTTTTTTCGGGGGACCGGGGTACAATTATTATGATTTTAGTTCCGGCCCGTTGCACAAAAAAAACCAAATACGTCGACCAGGGTCCGTGTACATGACATACCGTCTTTTTTTATTACTGTTTTCGTTATGCACAAGGAACAAAGTCAAATCTGGGTGCTGACACTTATTGTCAAAAATGCCCCGGGGCACGAATTTTGACCCCCGGAACCCCTATCCGATCTAATTCCGGGGAAAAATTTGTTTCCCCAAATTTTTTAAGTCCTTTTATACGAAAAGTGTCCGGTTAAATATAACATGGATTCCGGTTCTGATAGAGATAAGCACGCCTTCCATGTATTATTATATGAAAGCCAATAAAATAAAAACTTCAAGTTTAAACTGTTTAAAATTTCTACAGATACGAGACAACACAATGTAATTTGAAGAGGATAACTACTAAAATGATCGTATGATAATAATATGCATTTATTTATTTTTCTTTTGAAATTACACATGTTTATAAGTAGTCATTTTAAAAAGTTATTGAGCTTTGTCATCTTAATATCTTGACATAACTTGTGTTAATACAGGCTTCATGGTCAGTACTTTTCTAACTTGAACTATCCCAATGCTCTCATAAAATAAATAAGCTCAACTACATTTGTACAGCACAATATTTGGGTGATCTGACGGGAAATGGATACCTGGGCTAAAAGGCATCCTAAGTACATACCTAACCCCATCCCCCAGGATTTCAACTCATACAATTACAACTGGGGTAGTTTTATACATGTCATTCCCAGCCCAACTGGGGTCTGGAATCAGCGATGCCACATTTGCCTTCAGGTTGTTATTTTATTTATTATTTGTTTTTGTACGGGGGCTAGCCTCCTGGGCGAAGTATGTGATAACAGTCACAAAGCATGCACTGAAGAACAATGGAATGGTAGCGGAGAGGTTATGAGGTGCGAATAATTAAATCTGATCTTTTATTTATTAGGTGTTCGGAGCGCAGCGCAGTACCTCTTGTTGTTTTTGTTTTTTTTGGGTGTTCGGTATCTGCAAACACCTGAAACAATTTGGTTCGTTTTTGTTCGTATTATTATTATTATTATTTTTTTACTACTTCTTCTCCCCGACGTCTGTCACAAAAAACACATACTTGCAAACATCACGCCAGACTTGAAACTTAATGTACTTAGAATCTGTAACAAGTACAGTAGATGAAACACGAGCCAGAGTGACCCCACTTTGACCTTACTTCCTGTCCAAACCGAAGTCAAAGCTAATATTGTAATAAAAAATCATATCTCAACAACCACAAGAGGTAAATTCACAATTTTGTACCATTGTACAGATCGTCCAATTGTCAAAAATATTTTATAAAAGATGACCCTAATTTGACCTTACTTCCTGTCCAAACCGGTATCAAAGTTTAATATTTAAAAAATCATATCTCACAAACCCCAAGAGGTAAATTGATACATTTTTGCACCATTGTATAGATTGTTGTTAGTGTCGAAAATATTTACACACAAAAGGTGACCCCAATTTGACGTTACTTCTCTGTCCAAAACCGGAAGTCAAAGCCATTATATTTGAAAAATGTATATCTCAACAACCACAAGAGGTAAATTCACAATTGTGTGCCATTGTACAGATCGTTGTTTGTCAAAAAAATATTTACAAAAGCAGACCCAATTTGACCTTTGCTTCCTGTCCAAACCGGAAGTCAAAGTTTTTAATATTTAAAATCACTATCTCCAACAATACAGTGGTAATTCACATTTTTGCACCATTGCTTATAAATTGTTAATTGACAAAAAATATTTACACAAGGTGACCCCTAATTTGACGTTACTTCCTGTCCAAAACCCTGGAAGTCAAAAGTTTAATATATGAAAAAAATCATATCTCAACAACCACACAGAGGTAAATTCACAATTTTTTGTACCATTGTACAGACTTCTGTTAATTGTCAAAAATATTTACAAAAGATGGACCCCAATTTGCCTTACTTCCTGTCCAAACCGGAAGGTCAAAGTTTAAATATTAAACAGGCCCAATATACAATTAGATGGAGTCAAAGACTCGGCCATGGCTCTCAGGCATTCATACAATTTGAGCCCGACAAAGCTCACATGATGGACTCAAAGCTCAGGCCCAATATACAATACATGAGTCAAAAGACCTGTATGTGCTCTCAGGCATTCATGCAACAACTGGAGCTTGAGCCGACAGCTCACATGATGGACTAAACAGGCCCAATATACAGTACGCGGGTCAAAAGACCCGCATGGCTCCTTGCGGCAGGCATTCATGCAATTGAGCTGACAAAGCTCACACGATGGACAAACGGGCCCCAAAATACCATTACATGAGTCAAAGACTCATATCTCAGGCATTCATACAATTGAGCTGACAAAGCTCACATGATATGGACTAAACATGCCCAATATGCACACAGATGAGTCAAAGACTCTCGCGCTGGCTCAGAGCATTCATACACGATTGAGCTGACAAAGCTCACATGATGGACTAAACATGCCCAATATACAATAGATGAGTCAAAGACTACGCATGGCTCTCAGGCATTCATACAATTGAGCTGATAAAGCTCACACGCGATGAACTAAACTCGCCAAGGCCCAATAGGCTTGCAATACGTGAGGTCAAAGACTCGCATGGCTCTCATGGCATTCACGAGCATTCCTGGTGAGCTGATAAAGCTCACCGCAGTGATGACTAAAGCAGGCCCAATATGCAATACATGAGTCAAAGACTGCATGCGGCTTCAGGCATTCATACAATGGTGAGCTGATAAAGCTCACATGATGGACTAAACAGGCTGTGCAATATAACAGCATGAGTCAAAGACTCGCATGGCTCTGCAGGCATTCCTTACACAATTGAGCTGTAAAAGCTCACATGATGGACTAAACAGGCCCAATATACAATACATGAGTCAAAGACCTGCATGTAACTCTCAAACATTCATACAATTGAGCCTGATAAAAGCCTACATGATGGACTAAGCAACAGGCCCAATATACAATACATGAGTCAAAAAGACTCGCATGGCTCCTTGTATATTCAGGCATTCTTACAATTGAGCTGACAAAGCTCACATGATGAACTAAACAGGCCCAGCCTATACACAGAATGAGTCCAAAGACTCGCATGGGCTCGAGGTATTCCTACAATTGGGGTTGACAAAGCTCACATGATGGACTAAACAGGTTCAATATACAATACATGAGCCAAAGACTCCGCATGGCTCTCAGGCATTCCTTACAATTGGGCTGACAAAGCTCACACGATGGACTAAAGGCAGGCCCAATATACAATACATGAGTCAAAAGACTGCATGGCCAAACCTCTCGTGCATTCAAACAAATGAACCAACAATGCCAGTACAATAATATCGGTAATATTTCACGTGAACATTAGACTGATTGTCTACTAAAAGTCTACACAATGAAATGTTGAAAAAAAAAAACAGAAAACAGATTTTAGATTTTTTTTTGTTTAATCACTGACAAGAAATATCACATCTACACTGTTTTATTTCCAAATCTCCAACTACGTGTCCAGACGATACTGTATCCCATAATAGGACAGACATACTGAATGTCTTCAACCTTATTTAATGTACCAACTATGGGAATAAAATTACTGCTTCCCCAGTCTGTCCAGTTCACTTAAATTATATAAAAATCTCATAAAAACTACTGCTGCACTTGGCATGATTTTTTACAAATAAAAACAATTGAAAAAAAAAAATTAAAATCTTAAAAGTGACTGTCTTACCAGGAATATAACTTTCCACTTTAGTTATGTTTACTTTCTCAGCTCTGGACTTAGGCCTAACTTGGTTCAATTGAGTATCTGAAAAAAGTAAAAATAATAATGTTCTGCAAATATTCTTACATGTTTGTTTCTTGATAAAATATTGTTGGCAAGAGATCTGGCTGCTTCCTTGATTTATTTATGAGCAGTTTGTTAATTTTACACCTCAAATTACTAATCTTACACTACTTGTACATTACGTACTCATCAAACCATTTTGGGATGTATTTTCCTTCTCACACAGGTCTCTAGTGTTTCTGAGATGCATTTTTGAGAGATATCAACAGTCTCACTATTTCCTCTATACCTATTGACCATATCTACTTGAAGAGTCACTTTCTGTTTTTACCATGCTCTTGATCTTTGTTAATGTTTTTTTTGGCTCGTGCATACTTCTTTATTTCTTTTACATGTGCTATTTCGCTTGTATCTTATCCCTCAGAGGATTCTAATGTTACACTTTATTACACCGATCAACTCATCAGTTCGGTGAAGTGCCGACTGTGCTAGTAGTTATGGCAGACATGGCGGTGAAATAAGGAAACGGCAAAACTAAGGAATAGGACAACCAACAGCTAACAAAAGAACAAAACCACGATAAATAACTTCGACGTATTTTATGTACAAGTGTTCCTAGCATCATTACAATGGAGATTTAAATTGTTCCCCAAAACACAATTCTGCAAAATATGAATTACTTTTGTATGAACAAATGTTTTATTCTTCAATATTTTACTTTAGTAATAAAATAAATAGTTAACCCTGGTCCTAGATTCACAGAAGCAATACATTGATTTAGAAATATCTATAAACACCTTAAGAACATTTTTTATTATTGTTGTTCATATTTTGCGCGCAAAGTCATAAGGTTGTGGTCTTGTGTAACACCCCAATGGACCTGGTTATTATCAAGATACATCTCAAAATCGCTTTAATGCGAGAATGGCCAAAAGCCTCCTTCTCGACAGTGAAATAACTTTGCTGGATACGATTTAGTTTGTTGTTTTTAAAGTAACAAATTGGGTGTTCCACATTCTGGTCATCTTCTTGCAACAGCACTGACCCAACTCCCACATCACTAATATCGGTCGCAAGTTTAAACGGCTTAATGAAGTCAGGAGCAGCACGAGAACTGGAGCGTTGCCTCAAGCATGGCTTTTACCATCTCAAAACTTTTGACTTTTCATAGTCCACACAAACTTAGTGTTTTATTATTAATTAATTAAAACCACGCGGTGCGTGTGGAAGAACAATAATACCTGTCCAGGAGAATTAGTGGTTAATTAATTGGTTACATTAACACTACGTTTCCCTAAATCGTCGTCTTACCTTTATTTAATATTCTGATTAAATACAGAACATTGCTACCAGCAGCAGTATGAAATTAATAGTGGTAGTCCTTCTTCTTCTTCTTCTTCTTCTTCTTCTTCTTCTTCTTCTTCTTCTTCTCTCTTCTTCTTCTTCTTCTTCTTCTTTCTTCTTCTTCTTCTTCTTCTTCTTCTCTTCTTCTTCTTATTCTTCTTTTTACCTTCTTCTTCTTCTTCTTCTTCTTCTTCTTCTTCTTCTTCTTCTTTCTTCTTCTTTTCCTTTGTATCCTCTCCTCTTCTCCTCTCTTCTTCTTCTTCTTTTCTTCTTGCTTCTTCTTCTATTATATTTCTTCTTCTTCTTCTTCTTCCTCTTCTTCTTCTTCTTTCTTCTCCTCTTCTTCTTCTTCTTCTTCTTCTTCTTCTTTACTAACTTCTTCTTCTTCTTCTTCTTCTTCTTCTTCTTCTTCTTCTTCTTCTTCTTCTTCTTCCTTTATTGCTAACCTTCTTCATCACGCTGGTCCAGACGTTGATGTGTTTTGAGCCTCGGAGAATCCAGCTTTTCATCATTTACACACAACCTAATGGTAACAATTTTATATCATTTTGTTATTTATCACTCATAGGTTACTCTAGGTCCCCTCATATTGTCGGGGTAATTATCGTCCTTTTCCTGTAATTTAACGTCATTTTATTTTGTATTTTGTATATATTTAGGGCTTTGGTTGGCCACTACGGCCAGCCAAGCGCTAACTCATCCTAAAGAGCTGGGAGTGAGGGACGATCTGCACCTGGCACAAGTACACCACTGATCCCATTGTTCCGAACGTGCTGCGTCCCGATTAGGAACACATGGGTGACTTTCATGCCGATGCCAGTCATGTCTCCGTCAACGCATACATCGACGCCATGACTGGATACACTGGCTTCGCGGTGGTATACTCTTTCGGCGTCACGAATCTCCCATGGCCGGGTTGTAGATCTGTTCAGCTCGGAGGTAGGCTACCCTCGATGCTGTTTGCAAAGTGGCTTTTCTTACAAGGGCAGCTACCTCGAGCTGACACCCTGATCCAGCTGACAATACGTCTCACACCTCCGGTAATGTCTCATATCGGAAATCCCCGATTGTGTACTGGTAAATCAACTTTCGTCATTCCTGCAAAGTCGTCTCACAGGTAAACCCCCTACCCCTGGGTTTGCCAAAAAGGAAAACTCCACATTTTGTCCTTTCAGAAAGACAGGTTCGTTGATGTACTCTCATGACCCAGAACGTCACACCCCCGAGTGCCATAACATTCCAGCACTCAGGGAGAAATCACCATACATCTCAACTGAATCTACCGTGAAATGTTTCTAATCTGTGGCGGTCTGGGGCATGGCTTTCCCGCTTTATTGAGGAAGAGTAGAGACCTTTTGACAAGACCAATGACGTCAATCCCTCAACCCACCCCATCTTTGCATATAAGAAATCTGATCCCAAACACCCTGCCACAAAATACACAAACTCACAATCGCACTAAGAAATCCCGCTGACAAACCCACTGACAAATCTAGCCACCCTTTCACCACTCTCCACCATCTCTCTGCCTCCCAACCCTTCACCAGCTCTTGACCTACCCACCTCCCTTTATCCCTTCTCCCTCTCACCTTCAACCTCCCTCAATGTACTGGGAACTCCACCCCCTGTACCAGGCCTTGGCCTTTTTCTCGGACGTAGTTTCCTAAACGCATAAATCACCCTCCAACTCCTGCTGCACGCCAAACACCCTCCTAATTCCCCTCAAAGCACCCTTTCCCCTAAAAAATGAGAAAAACGCACATCGCCTCACCCATGTACATTGGACCCCTTCTGTCTCCTCCCTCAAACACCACACATACCGTCACCCTATCTTCATAAATCCTCCTACCACCCGCACCCATACCATCATCCCTACCACCCACTCCCAAAATCCCACCACAACCACCCCGCCGTAACAAACCTTCCCCACTCCAATCCGAACTCCACAAACCATCCACCTCAAATGACCACCCTTCCTCCTCCCAGCCAACACCTCTCTCAAAAACCCCAATAAGACCCCTCCCACACCTACACCCTTTTCACCTTCCAACTACCCCGACACACGAACTCGACGACGTGGGAAGACTCTCAGACGGACGGCGACGAGCTGCGTTCTCTGAGAGTATTTCCGTAAAAAGTGCCCACTCTCTCCACAGCCAACTTTACGATTCCTGTCTTCTGCCAAAGGGCAAAAGAAACCCTGGCTGATTGCCCTGTGATTTCACGAGCAATCTGCCAGAGGTTAGCAAAATAACTAAACTTCCCTCAAACTCACCCTTTTGACATTTCCAAAAGCCTTGCAGCAGCGATTGAGTGAAACTATAAGTAAACCACAGAAATAAAATAACCATTTATACAATGTATTTTCATTATTCTTGCGATGACGTTGTCGTTGCTCAGCCTCAACACAGGAGGGTGTAATGGCCACTTTAAAATGCCTCCATTAAAACATATGTTGAAAATCTTTTTAATTATCCACAATAATCTTCCTTCAGGAACAACATTTCCTAACTTCACATAGTCCTCTTTTCGGCCAAATCGGGCCCCCCGCCCACCTTGGGGAAAAAACCCGAAAAAAAACCA
>JAQQFT010000396.1:0-27856 GCA_029582265.1 Zoroaster sp. YZ-2022 | reverse complement strand
GCCCTGTTGGTTGAGTTAATTAAAATAAAATTCCATGCCCTGTTGGTTGAGTTAATCTAAAACTAGCATTTCAATTCCATGCCCTGTTGGTTGAGTTAATCTAAAACTAGCACCTAATTCCATGCCCTGTTGGTTGTGACGATATTGTCCCTTTAAGGTACTTGGCAAGAGAATTAACAATTCTAGTAAGTCTTCAACAGCAATGGGTCAATAAGTTTGGTTCAAATTTACAAACCTGATTCAATATAGTTAACAATTTGGGAATGTCTTCAAAATAGGTAAAGGTTTAGGTTCAATTTCCTGATTCAGTCATAATTAAGACTTAGTTGATTCTAGTGAATAGACCCTGTTACTAGATAAGACATAGGATTGATAATTGAAAATACCCAAATGCTCAAATTTTCCAAAACTGATGATGGTATTAATCTTCCTGAAAAAAAATTCAGTGGATATAACTTTAATCAGGATGACCTATAATTAGAAAAAAATGGTCTTGGGTGACAAATGACCCCAAGATTAATCAACATCAACATTGTGATATGAAATAATCTATCCAATATCATATACAATACCTTTTTTTTCAACACAGTTGAACTTTGACAATAAAGTTCAATGTACGTCACTGAGCCAATAATAACACAAATGTACACTGCATTCACTTTTAGCAGGCAAACCTATGACCTTGCCACATGACTGTATACGTGTAGCTATAACAATTGAAACTGTGTTTGTCAAGCGCCATTTTTTTTGAGATCCACCCTAACGTTACATGTAGCAACATTTGCTCTGTCTTCAACAAGAAAAATTGACTTCATTTTGTGTTCAACTGTCAAAGTGACTTCAATAAAAAAGGTAAAACCAATGTAGGGTAAGCTTTAAAATTTGTTCATATGTTTTGACAGTACAGTGGATAAGATTAGACAGTAGACCAACTGGGTTTTAAAATGACTTCAATAAACAAAAATAAAACCACTGTAGGGTAAGCTAACATTTGTTCATATGTTTTACAGGATACAGTGGATAAGATTAGACTAGACCAACTGGTTTAAAGCAGGGGAAGAAAACATTGGTAATGACCTGATTACAAAATGATTGAATTATTATCCAAAAACAACTTGATGTGAAGTTGGTAAGAGGTACAGTTTACCAATCATCCACAATAATTGTTCAGTATGAAGAGTGATTTCAGAGAAAACACAACAAAATATGCACATTAAAAAAGTTGTTGGTCAGTTTCTGCTCCAAGTGTTTTCTACAAAAATAGTGAATGTTTTTGTATACTTTTCTCAAGACTTAGACTCTGCTTTGAGCTGAAACTATCACAGGATGGTTGTTTAATATATAATATCTTGATTCAATACATGGGGACACATACCATAGAAGTAGTTATGACAACATAATCAATGTTGTAACTAAGGCATGGTGTTGAATGTGGAGACAAGGACATGCCAATCTTGAGGTGTCGTGGCGAGCGGTCTAGCTTACCGATTCAAGTTCTGGTGTTAGAACAGAATGTGGGTTCGAATCACGCCGTGACACTTGTGTCCTTGAGCAAGACACTTAATCGTATTGCTTCTCCACCCAGGGTTAAATGGGTACCTGTGAAGGCAGAGTTGGTTTGCTCTATATGCTAGAAATGGCAGCAATTGAGCTGTATACTCCCAGGAGCTGAGATGGTTTCAGGAATGATTTATGAGCCTTATGAGCCTTATGAGCTTATGAGCAGGGATAATAATAATGCTTGAGCACCACTTAGTTGGTGGATCGTGCGCTATATAAATCACACATATTATTATTATTATTATTGATCATAAGACGATGTGATATTGCATCTATTTCAGCAATCACTATTACAATGCAAAAAAACAAAATGGACAGAGGAATAACTTTGTTTAAAAAATTTTTAAATTTTTTTTTGGAAAAAAAAATTAATGGAAGAAAGATACCCCTTTAAAATTTTTTTGGCCCTTTTTGGTAGCCCCTTCTGGCCCTTTTTCCCGCAAATTATTAAAGAAAATTGTTTCTGGGGGGTTGGGGAATAAACCCGATTATTAATTTGGAATAGTTTTCAACCCTTTTTCGTTCCCCGTTTTTAATTATTTGATTAATGGGCCGCGGGCGAAAAATACCGCAACTATTGGAAAAAGCCAATTCCCTTTCCCAAACCATCCAAAACCCTTGTAGGTGAAGTGTTTCTTATTCCAAACCACTATTTTGAAAACCCCTTTAAGCTGGCAATTACAGTTTTTTCCCGTTTTAACCCAAAGTGTTTTGCAACTAGAATGTTTTAAAGGCCCTTGAAAAGGCTGGCTGGCTGGGACCGACATTTTACCTGAATTTTGCCCTTTTAAAACAACAAAAAAAATTGAAAGTGGGGAACTGTTGGAACTTTTTGCAATAATTTTCGAGCAATGCTCCAAATTGTCCTTTTTTCCTGTCCGGGCACTGCTGGGGGTTTTTACGCATTGGTTTTTAGGTAGTACTCACGAGTAGTGCCTTTGAGGAAGCCGACGGGGGAAGCCGGGATGGCTGTGACTGCATTAAACGTTACCTGCGGAAATGATAACGGTGGACCATTTGTCCCAAGAAAAAACTGTCTTCCCAAATTGCCATTGTTCTGTTCAGTGTTCATGCCCTTGTCAATGTCTCATAAATTTTTCCGTGTAATAATTTTTTGAAGGATAAATTTTCCCTCTCCCCGTTTAAACTGGACAATAGGCATTCTGGAGCAGTGGCGAACCCTACTAACGGGGGAAAAATTTTTTAAACCCAAAAAGGTTGCTCCACTTTTTCTGGGGAATATAAATTTCCTTGAATCCCAGCCCTCAAACAGGGATCTATTTTTCCTAAATTTGGGGTCGGGACCTGGGTTGGGGACATGTCCCCCTTGCAATAAAAAATATTTTGTTAAATGTAAGGGATTAAGAGTGTTTTTATTAGCTTTTTTTGTTGAACGGTTTTTGGGGGAAAATGAACCTTGCAGAGTGCTGAATGAACATACTTCATTTTTTTGTAAAAAGGAAACTTAAAGAGCATAAACTGAAGGAAATTTAAAATTTGAACACTACAAAATCATTCGTTTTTTTTTGAAGAAAAGCGGGAAAATGATGAATTAAGGGAATTAATTTACACTAACTTGAATTTTTCCATGTTGTTTATTTTTAAAATCGTTTTGTTTGAAAATGTAAATTTTTTTTTATAAATTTTAAACCCAGGGGCCATGGTCTTTGGTCACTGTTTTGATTTTGGGTATGCCTTTAATTGCAGGAAACAAGGTCTACTAGAGTAATGAAAATCCCCCCGCCCACTTATTGCAGGGCGTAATTGTTTGCCACCCCCCTTTTGGTTCCCAAGAAAATTTTGTCCAATAATGATAACGAAATTTGCGGTACACAAGTCAATCAAAAAAGCGATAGTCCGACAAAATCAGTTCGGGGTACACTAACCCGGGGGTGCCTGAACCAAAGGTTTTAAAGAAAAAGGGGGCACACTGCGGGTTTTGGGGAAAAAAACCCCAAGGGTGTCAAAAAGGGGCCCCTTTTGAGCTTTAAACCCGACTGTTTGCATGGTTATTTTTTTTTGTGTATGGGACTGGGCTTCGATTTGAAATAACAGGGGTGACCGAAACCCCTTTGGTATTTCTCAAACACTTAAATATAAACAAATCTCTTCAATCTTCATTTTGGGGGGTTTGGGATTCCCCTCTTTTGATATGGGATGAACGAATTTCCTTGGGACTTAGCATGTGCTCAATTGTTAATGCTATTTTGTGCTGAAAGTTTCCACGCGGGAAGTAATAATTTCGACAGCATTGGTTTTTCCCTTAGGGGAAAATGTATTTTTTTCAGCAATTTTGAAAGAAATAAAAAAAAAACAACAACGGGGAAAAAAGAGTTTAATGTATGTTTTGTTTTTGTCAAATTTACAAATAGGCCAGTTACTATAAAAGCAATTTTTTTTAATTTTTTTAGTATTTTAAAAAACCGGGGGGAAAAAATTGGCCAACTATTCCTAATATTGATTATTCGCGAAAAGTTACTTTTTTCGAAAAAGGAATTTTTATTCCCCCAAACCAAAATTAAAAAAAGGCATATATATATAATGGACTAAGGGGCGTAAAGCCCAAAAACAACAACTGAAATTGTGGCTGATTTGGGCATACTGCATAATGAAATTCTGAAAATTTAAAATTGCTATAAAAATTAAGTTTGTTTTAAAAAAATTTTTAAATATAGATGCAAATTATTTTTTTTATCACAGTTTTTTCTGCTAAAATATTAAACAAATTATCCCGCGGGATTTCCCCCTTATAATTTAAAAAGGGGATCAATTTTTTTCCTGAGGGGGAAACCTTCTTTTAAATAAAAAAACACCCAAAAAATGGGGGAAAAATTTTAGTAACATTAACTTTCCCCCTTTAAAGTGAAAAGGATAAGTAAAGACTTTTTTTGCAAATTAGTTCTCCAATTTCACACCAATAAACCCTTTTTTATAAACTTGCATTTAATTTTTTTTTGATTCTTAAAAAAGATCATGTATTATGAACGTTTTTTTTTTGTTAAACATGTAGTTTTAAATTGGAAATTTTTGGTATCGATTTGTAAATGATTTTTTTTGATTTTTATTCATTTACAAACCCTTTTCATGAAAAATACAATCTAAACCAGTGTTATAAACTTTTTAGACTTTTCTTTTTTTTTCCCCGGGAAAGAAATAGTTTTAGTAATTAAAGGGGCAATTTAAAACCTCCTTGAATTTCTAAAAATGACAGTACATAAATTTTCCCCCACATTTTTTTATCCCTTTTTATAAAAAAATGCTGTAAAAAAATTATACCGGTAATTTTGACATTGGGTCATGTGATCATGGGTCTAACCTTGGCTTACTGGACATTTTTTCCTTTTACAGAAACTTGATAACAATTTTTCTACCCCTTAATTGCTATAATCAACTTTTTTACCAGCTTTATTTTTCCAAAAAATATGTTTTTCAATTTTTTTTGGTAGGGCAGTGAACCTATTTTTTAAAAAAAAATGAATGGGGCATACATCAATATTTTTGAAAATATGGGGGAATTTTTTAAAACATTTTTAAATATAACTTTAAAAATTTTAAAGGGGGCCAAATAAGACAACAGAGTTTCTGCCCAGATTCTGGATTGAATTTTCCCCGATTAAAACCTTTATGGATTATTAATAATTCTTTTTTATTTTAATACGTGGATGCCAACTTTTTTAATCTAAAACCAAAAGGGGTTCAAATTTCCCAAAAAAGGCAGATCTTAATTACAACCCTTTAAAGTGAATGGGGGGCCGTAGAAAACATGTGTGTGCCCCCCCCATATCGATTTTCATTTGGAATTGATCATGCCTCCTGAACCCTCAAGCGATTTTAAAATGTATCAATTGTTTACCACCCTGAAGAAAACCCACAAATTAGCTCACATTTCCCCCAAAAAAAAAAAAAAAAAGGAAAAAAAGGATTATGCAGGATGGTTTAGAGGGATGGGGGAACAGTATGCCTGCAAGACAAAAATACCATTGGAGGGGGAGGGCCCCTTTTTTGAAAATACCTCTTTTTGGGAGGGATGAGGGGTTTGGGATACATTTTCCCAAAATTTAAATTATTTTAGACATGTCGGGGAAGTCAGGAAAATTTAATTGGTTTATGTTGAGTTTGTTCTCAATCTTTTTTATATCATTTATTTACAGATAAAAATGGCTACTTCTAAACCAAAATTGGGTTCAGCTCTAGAAAAATCAGCAAGGATCATCTTGAGGCAGTTTTTTAAAGAGGTGACAGAAAACCCCAAAAAATACTGGACTGTGTCCAAAACTTTGGAAAACTTTTTAGATGAATACCACACTACCAAATACAAGGATGCTGTCATAATTCCTTGTCCTTTTTTTGACAAGACACAATTTTACGAGGGGTGTTAAAGGTTTCAAGACTAACTTCTATCTAATTGGTCTTGTTGGGGGAAATCACTTTGAAAGAAGTTGGTCATTTCGGGTTATGGTTAATGTTAAAGATATGTGAAAAAGAATGGGGCTATCCCCGCTGTCTTGACTGTGCACAGAACCTCTGTGAAAATTGAAAATACACCCCAAAAAAAGCTAAATGTCCAATCATACCATTGCTATCTTTGGATGACTTTATTCAGGGAAGGTAGTAAAAAGACAAAACAAAAACGTTTTCAGAATGCCAAACCCTTGAGGGTGAAGTGACCGGGGTTTTACTGTTTTTGGACAAGTTGATTTCCCAGTTGCACTGTCCTAAAACCAAAAAAAAACCCACAACATGAGTACATTGTTTTGAAACCAAACCCCCTCACCCAAATATAAACAGTCTTTCCAATTTTTACCCCCTTGAAGGGTTCTAAAGGGAACTTAACAATCTCGGCAACTCCCTCAACAATAAAAGACAAACTGGGCATCACAGTTAAAAGAACCAGGGCAGAGGTGAAGAACAGAGCTGATGAGATCGGGGCTGGGGTAACAGCTAAAGAAAAGTCGATCATTGATGAAATCAAAACCCCACAAAGATCGTAACAAAAAAATTGGGATGAATATGAGCAAACGGTGAGTGAAAATCTCACAAAAAACAACATTCACGGGAGACCGCCAAAGATGTCACCAACAATTTCAGATCCTGACTTTGCACCCCCCCAATTATCAGAAAGGGACTTAAAATTTCCAATATAAAAAGTTTTCCCCAAAAATTGACCCACAAGTTTTGTCATCGGGAGATTCAAGGAGAGCCAGGGGGTTTGAAAAATTTTGGGGGTGGGTGCGGGCCCCAAGGGGGAGTTTTAAAAATTTCCGGCAAATATGGATATGGTCCAGGAGAATTCAATGTGGCTTGTGGATTGCCTTGTCAACCTGATGAGATTGCAGTGACAAAGATGGAAAAAAAGGGGTAACAAACCCCCAAAGGGGACATCGAAAAGAACCATTCCAATACAAGGGGGAAATTTTTTATGTACACATTATGCATTCAATGGCATGTAGTGTAGTACGGGCATGCTTGTATAAACAAGACTGTGGTGAAAAAAATTTTATTTAAAACAAATTTTTTAAAAATTTGGGCGTAAATTCACAAAGCTCAAATCAATTAAAAAAAAAAAGAAAATTGCACAGTATAAAATATAAAAGAGAGTTACAGTAAAAAAAGAAACAACAGCCCAAACAAAAAAACAATTTTGGTTTGAAAAAGTAAAAAAAGGAAAAAAAACCACTCTTTAAAAGTACTTTTTTATGACAATTATTAGACATCCATAATACCAACTAAAATATCATTTGAATTTAAATTTTTTTTAGTTTTTAAAAAAAGGGTAAAATGCATCGGTCCATGGGTTTTTTTCCCCAGCCAATTTCGAAAAACCCCTGCAGTTTAAGTATGAAATTCAACAAAATCGGGAGGTTCAAAAACAGGGATGGGAAATTAAATTTTTTTTTTCAAAAGTCAGTCGCCTGCAAATTACAATCCCCCCTTTTCGATAAATGTACTCCTTCAACTTTCATCTTTAATTTAAATTTTCGCTTAAGAGTTAAATTCAATTGTCTGGAAACAGCCATAGACCGGGAAATTTTTGCCAGAGATATTAAGAACTTTTAAAGGGAAAGCTTTCAGAATCCCAAAGGAAGTTCCCCAGATTTTTCAAATAGAAGCCCGGGGATCTTTTGGGTTTGTAATTTTAAAAAACTGGTCAAACTCATTTGCATTTTTAATTTTTCAAAAGATTGTAATAAATAACCCCCACACTAATTTTCTGAATTATTCATTGTTGTGTGACATGACACTGAATGATGTTGATGAACACGAAAAACAACTCATTGACATACCCTTTTGAATTGACAGACCAAATGACTGGGATCTGACCAGTTTAAAGTTACTCTGAATAAAAACAAAATCATTGACATTCCCTAGTTGACAGACCAAATGATCCGGGGATTGACCCGTTTAAAAATTTCCTGAATAAAAACAAACAACCATTGACATACCCCATGAATTGACAGACCAAATGATCATGGGATCTGACCCGTTTAAAATTACTCTGGGAAAAAAAGCAAAAAAAAGAGTACACAAATAAATTTAAAATTACCCCCCTGTCAAATTATCCATTGAATGGTAAATTTGTCCCCCATTGATGGGAAAAACATGACAGATGTTCGTTATCAGTAAACTGAGCATTAATTCGGTATACAATGTAAAATACACATTTTATCACATTTCATTTCATTTTTATTTATTTCATTTAGATTTTACAGGTAGAAAAAAAAAAATAAAAATTTACATTAGATTATTCAGAAACAGAAACAAAGGTAGCACCCCTGTAGATTCCAAAAAATAAACTTTTAATTTCTGTGAGTTGATCTCCTAAACTACCACTTTAGGAAGTAAAAAAAATTGAATCAACAAAAAACGATAAAAAGGCTTTTTGGGACACTTTGAACATAATCTTGATAAATTTTTTTTCCCCACTTACACCACGATGTAAACAAAATTGACCGGACTTTTCCCGAAATTTTTAGATGCCTTTTTAAAAAAGGAACCCGTATGTCATGTTGGCTGTGGATTTGGGTTTTTGCAAACGTGATTTTGGCCCCATTAAAAAAATCTTAATTTTAAAAGCATAACCTCAGGCCACCCTCTTGTTTTGTCTAAGTGTTTTCGAAATGTTTGCCGGAATTTGGGGTTTCCCGCCCGGATGTTACCCCGGGGGCGTGTCATGGGTGCCCCTTTGAAATCCCCATTGTTTCTGTGGAGAGGGGAAAAAGGGTTTTTTCAGCATTTTTTTTAATCTTTTCCCATGCCGGCTGCAGTCCCGGGGCTGTTACATTACCTGGGAAACTGAACCCGCCCGAACCTCGCCTTTTGGGGCTGCGGTGTTTTCATGTGGCACTGTTTGAATGTTTTTTCAAATAATGTAATAAGCCACTTTCCAATTTCCAACATTGAAATCCGTTTTTCGCCCGAAAAAAATATCGCAAATGTTGGTAAAATACTAAAAGGGTTATGACGGGTTTTAGTCGGGGTTTTGGATACCCGGATACCCGAACAGCCCCTATGAAACAATTTTATTGGGGGTTTTTACAGAGTAAGGGCAGTATCGTCGGGGATCTGGATACCTGGAAGGCACAACCCTAGCTATGAAACAATTTATTTTGGGGTTTCCCCCGAGTAATGAATTTCAGTCCCGGAAAACTGGATACCGGATACCCCCACCCGCCCCAGCTAAGGGAAAAAATTATATTGGGTTTCTACAGGTAATGAAGTTTCAATTTCTGGATTTTTTGGGTACCGGCAAACCCCCATTTTGAAAAAAATTATATTAAGGTTTTTAAAAAATGAAGTTTCAATGGGCCCGGATCCTGGATACCCGGGAGCCCTAACTATGAAACAATTTAATTGGGGTTTCTTTTAGGTAATGAAGTTTCATCGGGTTTTCTGGATACCTGGATCCCGGGACAGCCCTAACAAAAACAATTATATTGGGGTTTTACAGGTAATGAAGGGTTTTAGTCCGGTATCTGGGTACCTGGATACCGGGCACAGCCTAGCTATGAAACAATTATATTAGGGTTTCTACAGAGTAATGACAGTTTCAGTCGGGGATCTGGAACCGGATACCCCGGGACAGCCCCAGCTAAGAAACAATTTATTGGGGTTTCAAGGTAATGACAGTATCGGGCAGGCCCGGGTACCTGGGTACCAAACACAGCCCCAGCCTTTAAACAATTATATTAGGGTTTCTTTTAGTAATGACAGTTTCAGTCGGGGTTTTCTGGGATACCTGGGTACCGGCACAGCCCTAACTAGAAACAATTATTTGGGTTTCACAGGGAATGACAGCCCGGGCCGGATTGGGTTCCCAGATCCCCGGGAAACCCCAAATAAGAAAAATTTTATTGGGGGTTTCTCAGGTAATTTAAGTTTTGTCAGGTATCTGGAACCCAGATAAACCCCGGGACAACCCCAGCTTAAACAAAATTTTATTAGGGGTTTTACAGGTAATTAGGGTTTTAGCGGGGGTCTAATACCCGGCCCGCCCCCCCTATGAAACAATTTAAAATTTTTATTTACAAACCTTTTTAAAATAATTAACCTGAGTTAATTTAAATTATCAATTTTTTTCGGGTTTTCCGAGGACATTCTCTTGAAAGCGGGGGTTCTTAACTATGAGTGATTAGAATCTCTTTATTCACTGGGGTTAATTGCCCCTCCCATTTAAAACCCTTTAACAAACATTAAAAAAATTTTGAATAATAATTTAATGTGAAACGCCCCAAATTTAAATTTGAATTTTCCCAAAAAAAATAAAATGACTCAAAAACTACATGTTTTATTAAAAAAACCCTTTCAAAAAATTATGTGCTATACATGTACCACTGGGTGTCATCAATTTAAAAATTTTGCCTATTTTTTTTTTCCCGAAACATGACATTATTGAAATAAATAATGAAGAATAAATCATGACAGTTCAAAAGGCAAAGTGAAATTACCATTTTTGAACCCCTTTTTACATGTTAGGCCCCTTTATGTCCAAAAAAAATGTAGAAATATCTTCATTTTTAAAGTTTTAGTCTAAAACCTTAAAAATATTTTATATCACTGTGTTTTGTTATTCTAATTTTTTTTTCCGATCCATGTGACATTGCGGTTATACACAAACACTTAGTGGTTGTAGGCGCCACCAACAAAGTCATCAAGGGGTGTACAAAAATGATGGCACACTTGTCTTTTACTTCCACACAGGGCCCCATAAAATGAGGTAGGGAAAACAACAATGGCGCCTCCGGGGAGCAGTAAAAAAGGGCTTTAATTAGGTGATATGAGGAGGGTGGTTTGGGGGAAAGCCCCCCTGATGGCTCGCCATTCCAAAACTATGCCAGTCCAGACAGCACCTTCTTCCTGGCCATTGATAAAAAATAATAGAGTTGTATGGGGGGGTTACCAACATAAAATAGACATTGTTGATAACAATGGTACTTCATTACTCACCCAACCCAAAACCCAAAAATCAATGGTCAGGAAGTTCAATACTGCAGAGGTGTATGTTTTGACAGATCAGGGATATACATTGTAGTGTGCAATGGGGTTAACACCCGGGCATATTCACCATTATGACTAAGGAAAAGGGAGATAAACTCATGTATAGCTCAGGGTTTTATGACCCCAAAGGGGAAAACCCTTCACTGCAAGGGCATCAACTGGTAGCAGCAGACTGCCACTAGTGAAGATATATCAAAGTGATGTAATCCAACATGCTGCTGACTGGCAACTTCCCCTTTTCATCATCATAAGGGGAAATGTCCTTTAAAATAAAATTTTTTCCAAAAAGTAATTGAATCCCTTTGGGGAAAAATTCCCCTAAGAATTAACTTTATCATTTATTAATTTAAAGACAAGAGATACAGAGCTTTTTAAAATTTATTGACAAGAAATCTTTTTCTTTGCTTCAAAAACCAACTCAAATGAATAATTGATTTAGATGTTTCCTTCACCAATTTTTTAAGCACTTTCCAGGGGTCTTTTTAAAAAAAGAAACAATATGAACTAATAAATAATTTTATGAGACTAGCTATTAATTCATTTCAAAAAAAAGCCTTCCTTTATTTGTTATATTTCATTTGTAATTGTTAAATATTTGGTTGCCTTTCATGAGAAAAAAAAGTTTTATTTATTTTTTATATTTTGGGGGTTGCCAGGAATCACTTAAAAAGTTACAAATATGGGTGATGCATCTTAAAAGGGGGTTCCCTGATTTTTGCTTTTTTGGGATTGTTGTTGATTTTTTAAATGTTACCCTTTTTAAATTTTTCATTCAATATCTTGTCAAAACTTTCTTTGTTTTTACCGATGGTCACCCATTGTTTTCCCAAACACCAGTTGACAAAAATTCTTTGGGCTGGAAAAAAAGGGCTATACCCTCTTTTCCCCCCGAATCCACCCCGGGACAGAGTTTTCAAAAGGAAAATTTAATTACACCCCGGGGCGCACTTCAAAAAGTTAGTTTTTTCCCTCTTACCCGTTGGGGCATCCCCGAGCTGATCTCTCTTGGTTGAGGATGTTTTTTCCAGGGCTGTTTCTTGCTCCCCGATCGGGGCAATTAGAAGGGTTGTCATGCCCCAACCCCAGAGGTTTAAAAATTTTTGGGACATTCTTTATACACTGTTTGTAAAATGTCATCATTTCATGAATATAAATGACAATCAAGGTTCATATAAACAATTTACCAGTCAAGTTTTTTTGGGAAAAAGTTTGGGAAAACTCATTTTAATTTCTAACAAAAAACTGTAAGTTTTATGCAATATTTCGTCCCATTCCAACAGTTTCCTTCCCGGAAACCCATACCTTTAAATTCCCTAAATGAGCAATAATTCAACATAATAATTTGTGAAATTACAAAAAGGAGTTTGTTTTTCGGGTTTAAATTTTTTTTTCAACATATATGATTATTGTAAAACTTTTAAAAAAAAACCTTCATAATTAGCTTTATACATTATATTGAACACTTTTTTTAAAAGAAAATCTTCATCAATTTTTGTAATAAGTTTTAATTTATATATTAAATGAACAAAATGTTTTGAGGTTTTCCTGTCCCAAATTTAATAACTTCCAATGGCAGATCCCGGGGTGGGGGGGAGCCTTGAGGGGTGAAACCCCCCCCTCCCGCTTTGGGTATTTTGTCGTTTAAATTTTTCCTTTTTAAAAAGTTGGTTGATAAAATACCAAGCACTGAATATTATATAGCCTAAGAGCATGATTCCATGTGGGTCCAGTCTCTTGTAGAGTCTTCAATATATTTTTGTGCGATATTTTTTGATGCGATTATGATTCAAGAACTTTTAAATCTCGAGATATGGCAGATCGCGATGAAAAAAATAATGAAAAAAATTATCGTGAAAAAAAAATATACCCGATTAAACAAAACCTCGATTGTCATTTGGGCCAGAAATTCCATGGAAAAAAACTTGGAAGTCTTTTCTGTTTTCGTGAGAAAAAAAATCTAACTATTCGTAGTAAACCGACTGTCAGATCACAAAGGAGCCGGGGGTTTTTTAATCCAAACCACTCAAAGAAATCTATTAAGACTGATTTAAGTGTTGTCGGGTATTTGTTCTAATGTGGAGACAATGTTTACGCTCACTGTTATCCATAGTGGTCTAGCTGTCCCTCTGGCTCGCCACAAGCGAGTATATTATATCATACAATTTAAATATATGCAGAATAGGCTTTGGGCCTAAAAACACATAATCATGAATTAAATCAAGCATGGATCGCAGCTGCTCGATCAAAGTTGGGGGATTAGGACACATTCTGTTGACCATATATTGGGACTCTTGTCTCTGTGACAAATAAAACACGATCTTGATAAACCATGTACGTTTATTTAAAATAGTGCCCACAACCCAAATTTTCTGAATCACATTTTTTATACTTGACCCAGTCACGGGGAAACGGGGAATCACGTGAACTTCGGGCTGATGATTTGATTGGATGACTGAGTAACCATCACATAATTATTATAAACGATTGCCGGCGATGGTGCCTTTTCACCGTAACCAGATACATGTGTCGGCTTTGGTCATTGGTTGCGGCCAAAGTTGTGCTGCGATGACATCTGGGTTTTGGGCCGGACCAAACTATAAACCGAACTTGTGATCGTTACGCTTAGTTTCAAGATGGCGGATTGTAAAGTGTTAAAACATGATTAAATGATTGTTAGATACCAGTATATCTTTCAAATTACAAGCACTCACGAGTAAGTTCATTTTGGAACTTTGATGACTGAACATGCAAACTGAAAACAATTGTCTGGTTACGTTCGATTTCGAGCTGTGCCGTTTTTTTTCTGGTTGGGTATCGAAACCGCCTATTTGTACTGTGAAGCAATTCACGTGTTCTCAGGTAAACACTGGCGATTTTTTCGACGAGACGGACACCAGTGATTACCGGCCTAAAGCACCATGCGTGAAAACAACAATAATCGGATATTATCAATATCCGATATGTTTAAAGATATATTGTGGATGAAAACATATCGCCCAAGCCTAGTAATCAGGTTAAATTTAACAATGGTCTACCATACCTTTTTACAATTTTGTTTTAATTTAAAAATCAAGTATGAATTTAATTTTGGAACCCAGTGGAAATTGTTATTTTAATAATCGTTTTATTTTTTATTTACATGTGTATTTTCCATACATCAATGAAATAACTCAAATCTATGGTCTTTGTTTTTTGTAATTAATTTTAAAATTTAATATTCAGTTTTTTTCCCAAAATTCCCCCCTTTTAATTTGGGGTAACTTGGACCTTACTTTTTTTATAATTGTTTTCCCTTTGATTAATTAAAATTTATATGATAAATTGTAAAAAAATTAATTTGACTCTTTGTCTAAATCAGGACCAATATTATAACAAGTCAATTCATTGTTTGTTCAAACTCCTCCTCAGTTGGTAGCAAAAATCAAACTTTCTATTTTCATGTATTTTCATTATTATTATTGTAGTTCACATCTTTGTTGCTTTTTCATCAAAATAAACTGATATTGTGCAATTATTTTTTTTAAATGTGGTTAAAATTGAGGCGAATTTTTTGCACTAAATCAAATCATTTTCAAAAGGGGCCTTCTGGTTTAATTTAAAAGGATTTCCCCCCCCCCCAAATTTTTTTTATTTTTCCCTTTCTAAATATGTAAAGTAATACTGCCCAATTTGCTGTAATAACATTCCCATCAGTGGGACAGGGGACGGGCAAATCATCAGTGGGTACTGCGGGGGTGACGGGAAAAGACATCATGCAGGGGGTACTGCAGGGGTGACGGGGTAAAAGACATCATGCAGTGGGTACGCGGGGGAATCGGGCATATGCAGGGGGTAACCGGGGTATTAAGAATATGCATGGGTCTGCGGGGTGACCCACAATGACACATCAGTGGGTATTTTTTGGGGGGACTGGGTAAAACTCTGAGGGGGTACTGCGTGAGGGACAAAAACATCTAAGTGGATACTGCAGGGTGACTTTAAATAACTCTGCATGGGTATGAGGGGGCGGCATAAATCAGCAGTTTTGAGGGGGGGGGCGGGGCCATACATATAGGGATGAGGGGTATGGGAAATGACTATCAGGGGGTATGCAGGGTTTGACATCAAGGGTCTAATGCCCCCGGCAGCTAAAAAGCCCCCTTTTTGTAAAAAATGAATTTATAAAATTTTTGGGAAAACAATTTACAAAAGTGTTTTTTATAAATTAACAAGCCAGTCTAGGGCTTTTGGGAGAAAAAAAATTTTTTGGGGCAGCTAAGTCTTCAACAGCAACAGGTCAATGGTTTGGGTTCTTTAAATTCAAACCTGTTCAGTCATAATTTAAAACTTTTTTAGTGAATAGACCTTTGACTAGGAAAGGTTGATAGGCTAATTGAAAATACCCAAATGTCAAATTTTCCTGTAAAAATGATGGGGATTTAAACTTCCCAAAAAAATTAGTGGGTATAACTTTTAATATGATGATCCATAATTAGAAAAATGGTCTTGGGGGACAAAAGATCCCCAAAATTAATCAACATAACATTGTATGAAATAAACTATCCCAAAATGATATACAAAACCCCTATAAAACGGCATTTGCGATCACCCCAGCCCAATTTCCCCCAAAGAATCACGAAATAGCGCCTCCCCTCCCCTGATTTATTTAACCCTTGCTGGTGAGCAACTGTCCCCCCCTCCCCCGGTTTTTTTAAAGACAGTATCTGCTTCAAAAAGATACCAAATTTAACCTTTTTTTTCTGGGGTGGCCCCCGAGAAAAATACCTTTTTTGGGTGAAATTTCATTTTCAGGATGATTGAACATAATTTTCACCATTCCGGACCCCCACACTAAAATTTAACAGCAAATTTGGCGGGTTTTGTAAATGTCCCGGGGAATATTAAAATACATGAAATATTCTTTCTGCTGATATAAACATGATACGATTGGTTTAAGCAGGCCTGGTTTAGAGGAAAAACCCCGATTTTTTGGGCCAATCATATGTGGGGTTTTTCATTTTGGTTTACATTTTTGTATTTTTCCCCTTTTTGCAATGGAAGATCCACTCATCAGTATCCTTGGTAGTCATTGGGGGTCTAAAAGGCCAGCTGTGCACTGGCTTTTGCAGTGGGGCAAAAGCTTACGGTGGGCAGGGCAAATTTTTTTCTCATCAGAATCCCTAAAATTTTCAAATTTAACCAAACAGCTGAACTTTGACATTCACTGTTGAAAAAAATGACCTTTTCACATGACTGTACAATAATTTTTCCAACCTTTTGTATCGGGAGCTATAACAAGTGACACTGTAAAAATTTTCAAGCCCATTTTTTTTGGGATCCACCCAACGTTTCATATTGCATCATTTTCTCTGTCTTCAACAAAAAAAATTTACTATTTTGTGTTCAACTGTCTTTTGACCCAAAAAAAAAAGGTAAAATCACTGTAGGGGGAAAATAAAATTTTTTCAAATGTTTTTACAGTGATAAATGGAAAAGATTGACAGTGAACCCAAATGGGTTTAAAATGATTTAATAAAACAAGGTAAAACCACGAGGGTAAGCTAACATTTGTTCAAATGTTTGACAGTGATTCTGATGGATAGATTGAGCAGTAGATCAGCACTGGACTTTAAAGTAGCTTCAATAAAATAAAATTAAAACCACTGTGAGTAGCTAACATTTGTTCAAATGTTTTTGACAGTGATACAGTGGATAAGATTAGACAGTAGACCAACTGGTTTAAAGTGACTTCAATAAAACAGAGTAAAACCACTGTAGGAGTAGCTAACATTTGTTTCTAAATGTTTTGAAGCAGTAATACAGTGGATAGATTGAACAGTAGACCAACTGGTTTAAAGCAGGAAGGACAACATTGGTAATTACCTGGATACAAAGTGACTGAATTATTGTCAAGCTAACTTGATGTGAAGTTGGTAAGAGGGTACCAATCATCACAATAATTGTTCAGTATGAAGGCTCTGATTTCAGAAGCAACAAAATATGCATTAAAAAGTTGTGGTCACTTTCTGCTCCAAGTGTTTTCTACAAAAATGATGAATGTTTTTTTTTTTAATACTTTACTCAAAACGGAATATAACTGAGCTGAAACTATCACAGGATGGTTGTTTTAATATATAATATCTTGATTCAATACGTGAGGACACATACCCATAGAAGTAGTTATGACAACAATCAGTATTTGTAACTAAGGCATGGGTGTTGATGGGTGGGGGCGATAATCTCCACTTTTTGGGGGGTGGATGATGGGACAGTATGTCAAATGTCCCCCACTTAGCTTAGGCGATATCAATTTTTCATCACAATATCAGCAAGCATACATGTATATCGCGATTTTAGATAATATACGTGATTATTTTTCATTCATGCAGGAATTGCTTTAGAGCCACGATAACTTCACAGGTATATATAACCTGTACAAGCGTCACAATAAATCAAATTTATTTATAGTCTGTATATGCGATACATAGTCCACTTTGTTTCTACTTCAAAAGCTGAAAAGAGACTGTTCTAATTTTGTTTCCATGGAATTTAATCTGACTTCGACTCACTATATCGATTTCTTTAATAAGTGATTTGCCGATATCTAGATAACCCAAAGGTTCTCGATATCATGTCCGAATAAAAAAATGTCCTTGATATTGATATTATTATTCGGTGTTATCACCCAAACTTATCCCACTTTTAGGCGTCATACAATATTTTTCCAAATGTAGGATACCTGACTCCTGAGGGTGGGCTACAGTTGATATGTGGGACTTCACCTGACTCCTGAGGAGGGCAGTTTACAATGTGGGAGACTACCCTGACTCCTGAGAGAGGGCTACAGTTGATATGTGCATGACTACCCTGACTGCTGAGGTAGGATACAGTTGATATGTAGGACTACCCTGACTCCTGAGGAGAGAGGCTACAGTTGATATGTGAGGGACTACCCTGACTCCTGAGAGGGCTACAGTTGATCATGTGGACTACCCTGACTCCTGAGTGAGGGCTACACAGTGCTGATATGTAGACCACTGACTCCTGAGGAGAGGGGCTACAGTTGATATGAGGACTACCCTGACTCCTGAGGAGAGGCTGCAATATGAGACTACCTGACTCTGAGGAGAAACTACAGTTGATATGTAGACTACCCTGACTCCTGAGGAGAGGGCTACAGTTGATATGTAGGATTACCCTGACTCCTGAGGAGAGGGCTACAGTTGATATGTGGGACTACCTGACTACTGAGGAGAGGGCTACAGATTGATATGTGGGACTACCCTGACTGCTGAGGAGAGGGATACAGTTGATATGTAGGACTACTCCCTGACTCCTGAGGAGAGGGCTACAGTTGATAAGGTAGGATCACACCTGACTCCTGAGGGAGTGGGCTACAAGTTGATAAGGGTAGGACTACCTTGACCCTGGAGGAGAGGCTACAGTTGATATGTGGAAGGTGATCATCCCTGACTCCAAGGAGGAGAGGGCTGCGGTTGATATGTAGGACTACCCTGACTCCTGAGAGCAGGAGTGGGCTACAGTTGATATGTAGGGACTACCCTGACTCCTGAGGAGAGGGGGCTACAGTTGATATATGGCTACCTGACTCACAATGTATGTAGGGACCGGCCCCTGACTCCTGAGGAGAGGGCCACAGTTGATATGTAGGGACTGGCCCTGACTCCTGAGGGAGAGGGCTACAAAGTTGATATGCGTAGGGACTACCCTGACTCCTGAGGAGAGGGCTACAGTTGATATGTGGGTACTACCCTGACTCTGAGAGAGGTGGGCTACAGTTGATATGGGACTACCTGACTCCTGAGGAGAGACTACAGTTGATGTGAGACTACCCTGACTCCTGAGGAGTGGGCTACAGTTGATGTAGGACTACCTGACTGCTGAGGAGGGATACAGTTGATGTGAGGACTGCCTGACTCCTGAGGGAGAGGGAGCTACAGTGAGTATGTGGGACTGGCCCCTGACTCCTGAGGTAGGGCTACAGTTGATATGTGGGACTCACCATGACTCCTGGGAGGAGTGGGCTACAGTTGATATGCAGAGGACTACCCTGACTCTGAGGAGAGGGGACTACAGTTGATATGTAGGACTACCCCTGACGCTCTGAGGAGAGAGGGATACAGTTGATATGTAGGACTACCCTGACTCCTGAGGAGAGTGGCTACAGTTGATATGTAGGACACCCTGACTCCTGAGGAGAGGCACATACGGTTGGGATATGTGAACTACCTGATACGAGGGCTACAGTTGTTAGGACTACCTGACTCCTGAGGAGTGGGACTACGGATTGGGATATGTGGGACTACCCTGACTCCTGAGGAGTGGGCTACAGTTGATATGTAGGGATCACCCTGACCCTGAGGAGGGGCAGCAGTTGATATGTGCAGGACTACCCTGACTCCTGGAGGAAAGAGGGCTGCAGATTGATATGTAGGACTACCCTGACTCCTGAGGGAGGGCTACAGTTGATATGTAGGACTACCCTGACCACTGAGGAGAGGGATACAGTTGATATGCAGGACCACCCTGACTCTGAGGAGAGGGCTACAGTTGATATGTAGGACTACCCTGGACCCCGAGGAGAGGGCTACAGTTGATATGTAGGACTACCCTGACTCCTGAGGAGAGGGGACACAGATTGATATGTTAGGACTACCCTGACTCCTGAGGAGAGGGCTACAGTTGATATGTAGGACTCACCCCTGACTCCTGAGTGAGGCTACAGTTGATATGTAGGACTACCCTGACTCCTGAGGAGAGGGCTACAGTTGATATGTAGGTACCTGACTCCTGGGAGGAGGGCTACAGTTGATATGTAAGGACCACCCTGAGCTCCTGAGGAGAGGATACAGTTGATATGTAAGACACCTGACTCCTGAGAGAGGGCTGGTTGATATGTGTACTACCTGACTCTGAGGAGAGGATACGATTGATATGGAGTTCACCCTGACTCCTGAGGAGAGGGAGCTAGTTGATATGTGGGACTACCCTGACTCCTGAGGAGGATACAGGTTGATATGTCATAGGACTACCTGACTCCTGAGGAGAGGGCCACAGTTGATATGGGACTACCCTGACTCCTGAGGAAGGGCTACGGATTGTGTCTTGGACTACCCTGACTCCTGAGGAGAGGGCTACAGTTGATATGTAGGACCACCATGACTCCTGAGGGAGAGGGCTACAGTTGGATATGTAGGGACTACCCACAGCTCCTGAGAGGCACGAGAGGTTAAAGATATAGTAGGACTACCCTGACTCCTGAGAGGAGAGGGATACTAGTTGATATGTAGGACTGCCCTGACTCCGGGAGGAGAGGTATGTAGTTGATATGTAGGACTACCCTGACTCCTGAGGAGAGGATACAGTTGATATGTAGGACCCTGACTGACCCTGAGGCTACAGTTGATAAGGTAGGGAGCTACCTCCATGACTCCTGAGGAGAGGATCACAGTTGATAAGGCAGGACCTCCCATCCTGACTCCTGAGGAAGAGGGATACAGTTGATATGTAGGACTACCATGACCCCTGAGGAGAGGCTACAGTTGATATATATGGGATTACCCTGACTCCTGAGGAGAGGGCTACAGTTGATATGTATGAGACTACCCTGACTCCTGAGGCAGAGGGCTACAGTTGATATGTGTATGGACTCACCCTGACTCCTGAGGAGAGGATACAGTTGATACGTGGGACTACCCTGACTCCTGAGGAGAGGCTACAGTTGATATGTGGGACTACCCTGACTCCCTGGGAGGAGAGGGATACAGTTGATATGGGGACTACCCTACCCGACTGCCTGAGGAGAGGGCTACTGATTGATATGTAGGACTACCATGACTCCTGAGGAGAGGGATACAGTTGATATGTGTAGGACTACCCCTGACTCCTGGGAGGAAAGGAGAGGATACAGTTGATTGCAAACCCCAAAAATCTTCATAATGCATTCATAACACACCACAAATCTGAGGTCCATTTACACAGAGAAAGATGTATAATTCCCAGCCCATGGCATTGATACACAAACTTGTTGGGACATAAGACAGGTTGACCCTATCCCATTCCCCGATATGGGCGTCAATCCCCCTGCCCATGAACTCAGTCCCCACTTGGGCATCCCCCTGCCCATGGGCATCAATCCCCCACCCATGGGCGATGATCTGTTGGGGATTGAGGGTCATTCCTCCCACTCTTCTAAGTGCTGGAGGGGAGGGAGTTAATGACATTATGTCAATTGTGTCCCAACACTTTTGGATAGCCTTTATAGCCAAAATATACCTTAAATGATATGTTGACACCGGGTATTGCTTTGATACATTGTCTAACTGCACATTTGTTTGTTCCTCTTACAGACAGCTTGATAAGCAATATTTCTACACCTTAATTGCTAAGGAATCAACATTTTTATAGCTTTTATTATTCCACAAAGTATGCATATTTACCAATACTTTTCAATGTGGGGTGATACAGCAAACTTATGTTTAAAAAAAAACTAGAAAATAAAGAAACTTATACATCAATATTTTTGAAAATGTATGGAAGAATACTTTTTTTAAATTATATTTTGTTTATATTGTTTCTGAATATAACTTTTTTAAGGTACAATTTAAAAGTGTGCCACATAAGACATTACTCTGGAGTTCTGACCAGTTTCTCCACTGGATCTCTGATGTTAAGTATGGATTATAAATAATAAAATCCTTCTGAATTATTTATTTTCAGAGTTTTATTTGAACTTACTTGATACTTGACATTTAACATAACTGTATCTAGAATACTAGAGTCTAGTATCTAGAATCCAGAGAGGTAGACCCTAGTACAACAGCTCCATACATACAGTGATGCAGGACTGTCGTACTACCGTGTCTAGAATCCCAGAGGGTGAACCCTAATTGCAACTTGGTTCATACATGCAGTGATGCAGGTTCCTTAAGTACAAAAAAAGAGTCTCTAGAGATCCCGAGAGAGGTAGAGCCTAATTACAACTTGGCTCATACATGCAGTGCAAGGACTGTGGTACTACAGAGTGTCTAGAGTCCAGAGAGTGAGACCCTAGTACAACGGCTCCATGCATGCAGTGATGCAAGTTGTAAGTACTACAGGTGTCTAAATAAGTCAGAGAGAGAGTGGTCCTGGTACAACTTGGCTCATACATGTACATTGATGCAGACTGTAAGTACTGCTACAGGTATCTAGAATCGAGAGGGGTAGACCCTAGTGCAACGACAATACATACAGTGATGCAGGACTGTAGAGTACTACAAGGTGTCCTAAGTCAGAGAGGTAGACCCTAATTACAACTTGAAACCATGCATGCAGTGATGCAGGACTGTAAGTACTGAGGTGTCTAGAATCCAGAGAGAGGTAGACCCTAGTACAACTGGCTCATACATGCAGTGATGCAGGACTGTAAGTACTACAGGTGTCTGGGAGTCCAGAGAGGTAGACCCTAATTGCAACGGCTCATACATACAGTGATGCAGGACTGTAAGTACTACAGAGTGTCTGGGAGTCAGAGAAGTGAACCCTAGTACAACTTTGGCTCATACATGCAGTGATGTAGGACTGTACATGTAAGGTACTACAGAGTGTCTAGAATCCAGAGAGGTGAGACCCTAGTTACAGCCAGCTCATACATACAGTGATGCGGGACTGTAAAGTACTACAGGTGTCTAGAATCCAGAGAGAGGTAGACCCTAATTACAGCTTGGCTCATACATACAGTGATGCAGGACTGTAAGTGCTACAGGTATCTAGAATCCAGAGGTGAGCCCTAATTGCAACAGCTCATACATGCAGTGATGCAGGACTGCTTAAATACTACAGAGTATCTAGAGTCCAGAGGTAGACCCTGGTACAACTTGGCTCCATGCATACAGTGATGCAAGACTGTAAATTATACAGAGTATCTAGAATCCCAGAGAGGTAGACCCTAGGTACAGCTTGACTCCATACATACAGTGATGCAGGTTGTAGAGGTACTACAGAGTGTCTAGAAGTCCAGAGAGGTAGACCCTAATTACAACAGAAACCGTGCATACAGTGATGCAGGACTGTAAGTACTACAGAGTGTCTAGAGTCGAGAGAGTGAGCCCTAGTGCTTGGCTCGTACATACAGTGATGCGGGACTGCTTAAGTACTACAGAGTATCTAGAATCCAGAGAGGTAGACCCTGGTTACAACTTGGCTCGTACATACAGTGATGCAGAGACTGTAAGTACTACAGTGTATCTAGAATCCAGAGAGGTGAACCCTAATTACAACAAAACCATTGCATACCCAGTGATGCCAGGACTGTAAGGGTACTACAGGTTATCTAGAATCCCAGAGGTGAACCCTAGTTACAACTTGGCTCCGTACATACAGTGATGCAGGGACTGCCTAAGTACAGGTATCTAGAGTCCAGAGAGGTAGACCCTAATTGCAACTTGGCTCGTACATACAGTGATGCAGGACTGCTTAAGAGTACTGAGAGTATCTAGAATCAGAGAGCCAGACCCCTAATTACAACAGCTTAGTACATACAGTGATGCAGGACCATGAAAGTACTACGAGTATCTAGAATCCAGAGAAGGTAGACCCTAATTACAGCTTAGCTCGTTACATACAGTGATGCAGGACTGTAGAGTACTACAGAGTATCTAAGTCAGAGAGGTGAGACCCTAATTACAACTTGAAACTCGTACATACAGTGATGCAGGACTGTAAGTACTAGAGTGTCTAGAGTCAGAGAGGTAGACCCTAATTACAGCAGCTCATTATACAGTGATGCGGGACTGTAGAGGTACTACAGGTGTCTAGAATCAGAGAGAGGTGAACCCTAATTACAACTTGGCTCATACATACAGTAATAATAATAATAATAGTGTGTGGATTTATATAGGCGCACGTATCCACCATAGAAATTGGTGCTCAAAGTGTATATTGTATCCTGCTCGTTAGGCTCATAAAACCATAAATCGTTCCTGAAACCATCTCAATACAAATTATACAGCTCAATTCTTTCCATAAATTTCCTGCAAAGGCAGCATATAGAGCAAAACCAACTCCTGCCCTTCACAGGTACCATTTAACCCTAGGTGGAGAGAAACAATTATGATTAAGGTGTCTTGCTCAGGACACAAGTCTCCATGGCCGTGATTGAACCCACATTATATTTGCTAACACCAGAACTTGAATCCATTGGCCTAAGCCACTGATATGCAGGACTGTTACTACAGAGTCTAGAATCAGAGAGAGAGAGTGGGCCCCTAAGGCCTGACAGCTCCTTACGACACAGTGATGCAGGACTGTAAGTACTACAGAGTGTCTAGAATCCAGAGAGAGTGAGCCCTAATTACAACTTGGCTCATACACATACAGTGATACCAGGAGCTATAGGTACTACAGGTATCTAGAATCCAGAGGTGAACTGGGTACAGCCAAATATTACAACACAGTGATGCAGGACTGCAAGTACTACAGAGTGTCTAGAATCCAGAGAGTGAACCTAGTACAACTTGGCTCGTACATACAGTGATGCAGGACTGTAGCCAGGGGATGTGTTGTACCCCATATCAATTTCAATTGTAGGTGGTGTGTCTAGACCTCAGCCAGTGATTTAAAGATTATGCAGTAATGGATAGATGGATGAAGGGCTTACGGCGTATGCCTGCAGAACAAAATACCATTGGAGAAGTAAATTTACCTTATGAAAATACTTTTTATTATTATGAGGGTGAGGAGGATTTATATTCAAATTATTAGTTATTAGACATGTCAGAAGTCAGGATATGTGTATGTGGCTTATGTTGAGTTTGATCTCAATCTTCTTTCTTATATCATTTATTAACAGATAGAAGTAAACTCTTTAAACCAACATTGGGTTCAGCTCAGTGCAATGTTTGAGGTGCAGACAACCCAAAATACTGGACTATTAATCACAGCTTCTGTGAAAACTGTTTAGATGAATACCACACTACAAATACAAGGATGCTGTCATAATTCCCTTTGTCGCTGTCAACAGGAGACACAACTTCCTGGTGGTGTTTCAGACCAACTTCTATCTAATTGGTCTTGTTGAGGAGATCACATTACCTTCGGTTAGTCGCTCTGGTAATATGCAGTTAATGTGTGAGATATGTGATGAAGAATGAGGCTATCCATCGCTGTCTTGACTGTGCACAGAACCTCTGTAAATTGCTAAAATACACTCAGAATCGCCATCGTCAATGTTACCATTGCTACTTTGGATGACTTTATTCAGGAAGGTAGCAATAAAGAACAAAACAAAACGTAAGTCAGAATGCAAACCCATGAGGTGAAACGTTTTACTGTATAACATGTGACAAATTGATTTACTTAGAATTACTGTCCTAGACCACTGTAACCACAACATGGTACATTACCTTCAAACCTCATCCACATATAAACAGTCATTGTCAATTCTTCTCCCTTGAAGGAGTTCTCGAACTTAGACAATCTCTAACGGCTATAAAACAATGAAAGACAAACTGGGCATCACAGTTGAAAGAACGGCAGAGGTGAAGAACAGAGCTGATGAGATGGACTGAGGTAACAACTCGAAAATTATCATTGATGAAATCAAAACCTCCACAAAGATCGTAACAACAAATTGGATGAATACTGACCGACAGTAGAGTGTGTAATCTCACAACAAATACAGCATTCACTAGGTGCATAAAGATGTCACCAACAATTCATCAGATCCTGACTTCCTTTTTGCCATATTCCACTATCAGCAAGGACCATTTCTCAACAGTCAAAAGTATTCTAAAATTGATCCTGACTTTCATCTGAAGTTCAAGGAGGTCAGAGGTTGGTGATATCAATCTTAGCAAGGTGGGCTGCAGGAACCCAAATGGGAACTGTGTGATGGGTGTAAAGATATGGTCCAGTTAATGGGAGGCTTGAGGTATTGCCTTGTCAACCTGGTGATGGAGATTACAGTGACAGACTGGGATAACGAGGTATCTGCAGCACCAAAGGACATCAGAAAGAACCATTCAATACAAGGATGTAAGTTCTTATGTACATTATGCATTCAATAGCATGCTAGTGTAGTACAATTACATGCTGTATAAACTCAAAGACTATTAGTAGTACATTTCATTTCAAGTAATTTTGAGAATTTTACAAGTCACAAAGCCTAAATCAGGTAAAACAACAACAAAGAAAATTTTTATTATAAAAACGAGTGAACAACAGTAAAAAAAGAAACAACAGCCCCAAACAAGAACGTACCCATGTAGGATTGCAAGTGAACTTAAAGAGATGTTCTAAACCACTCTTTCTGAGACTTATTCATTATGACAATTATTAGACATCATAATATATTTCAAAATCTCATTTGACTCTTTAATTGTTTTGTTGGTTTCAACAAAATTCTCTGAGACAATCAAAACATATGATGAAAGCGATAGAGATTGTACCCCAGTTCTTTCAGAACTAATTACTATATTGAGATTCCATAATTGTCACGCGAATTAGTCTTATATCATCCTCACCATGCAAAGCTACAAGTTTTATCTAAAAATACATCGGTCCATAAGCAATTATTCAGCCAATTTGCAAAAAGAACACACTGCTGTTTAAGTATGGTAACACATCAGTGGAGGTTCAATACGACTTATGCTTTGAGTAATAGCATAAAGTTATGTTTCATATAATCAGTCGTCTGTTATATGCTGTTGATAAATGCTCCTTCTTCATCTTCATTTAAATTCTGTAAAAGGCACCCTGTGTGTTTTAATTTAAACAATAGTATATGTGTGTTAACAAATTGTTATTTATCCCTAGGTTTATGTTTTAAAAACAATAATTTGTTTTGAAGTGTGACTCCATCCCTTTGTGGCGTCATTCGAGGAAGGATTACGCTGATGGAACATCGACCCCCTCGGCGCCCTAAAGTGCCTGTATTTACGTATGGTTTGGTTTGTTATAAAAGGCATTTTCCAGCATTTTTCCATAATGCCGACGGGTGCTGCTGCATGCAACAAAACAATAACTAAAGATGGGGTCAGCCTGCATCATTTCAACAGTCACCAAATATAGTGATTATAGACGTGAAAGTCAGGATAACGAGGGCAGTGGTCCTGTCCATTGTCGTTTCAAGCTATACAGTGGCCTTCTGCAGTTTATTAGCACTAAGCGGCATTTACCACTATCAGTAAAAGCTTACGCCCTTCCAAGTGCTGTTTTACGTTGTCATTTCTCACTCGCGTCAACTGGAATATTATCATTATCAAAAGATTGCTGGCTTCAATCACAATGTATAAATGCAAAATATATTCTTTTACTTCTATTTTATCCAATAATTGAGTTTTGTTTGTATAAACGTATACGATTTTAGTTTCCTTCTAAGAACTTTTCTATGAAGAAAAGCGTTGATATTTCCAATAAAATAGGTGTTTACTCATATTAACATAAATAATGTTATTGTTTAACAGGTAGCCTATTTTTGAGAACAACCATGTTTAAAGTTTTGTTTCCATGAACATCGTAAAATAATAATCTTGATTGAGGATGTGTTCTTGCGCGTCCAAAAATAGGTCGCCATTGTCGTCGGATGGGCTGATGTTGGTTTTAAGCGGTCATTTGCGAAAATACTGAATAACTTTTGATGTTCTTGAATGGGAATACAGGTAAGGAACCAAGAACATATTTTTATGGTTTTCACTATTCCAATTTTGCATATTCCGTTTCCCTTACTGCGTTTGAATGAAAGAGGTGCCGTATCACGGCAACCTTAGCGATGCCGTATAATGAAGCGTTGCGTATTCAGCAACTCAAGGTTGCATTATAT
>JAQQFT010000395.1:0-27899 GCA_029582265.1 Zoroaster sp. YZ-2022 | reverse complement strand
AAAATATATAAAAAGATTTTTTTTTTCCCCCCCGGAATGGTTTGTTAGGTAGCATGGTTTGGAAGGATTTATGCAATTGGAGGGTTGGGGTACAGACACTGTTGATAAGGGTTTTAAATGTTGGGGATATAAATAGGATGGACATAATTTATGAAGGGCGAATTTACATTTGGTTCATGATAAAGGGTTTTTTTTGGGGGGTTAAAAAATTTTTGTTTTTTGAAAAATAAATTATAGAAAAATTAAAATGTAACAATAAATTTTTAAATTTATATTTGGTTTCGGTTTTGTTTATTTGTTGGTCTGGGATGTAAACATAAAAAAATTAATGTGTGGATTTATATGGCCACGTATCCCCCAAACTAAGTGGTGCCGGCGCATTTTTTTTCCCTGCCATAAGGCTCAAAATCTTCCGAAACCATCTCAGCCCCCTGGGGTATACAGCTAAATTGCCATTACAGCGCAAAAGGGCAATAAACCCCTCTGCCCCCCCCAAATTTCCCCTGGGTGGAAAGCAATTATTTATGTCTTGCTCATGGACAATGTCACGGCATTTAACCCCATTCTGCTCTAACCCCAGAACTTGAGTCCGGTAAACATAAATGGGCCTAAAAAGACACTGTTTTGGGGAATTACCCAGTGGTAAGATTAAAGCCGCTTTTATTAAATCAACACTTGGGAAGGATAACCAATTTTTTATTAATTTCCCAGAAAAAAAAATCAAAACAAAAACAATTTCAACACAAATACTTTCTAAATAGTGGCAACTTAAAAAAATTCACTGATGTAATACTTGTTTGTATTTATTTTAACATGGACTTTTACCCCAATTTTATCAAGTACCCCCCCGATTTTTAAATATATATATAATTTTGAGTTTTTTAGAAATAAACAAATTTTTTAACTTTTTAAAAACCATTTTAAAACCAAATTTCAAACCATGATGGGAAAAATTTTGGGGCATTTCCCCGAAATTTTCCCGATTTACAACAAAAAAACCAAACATGTAAAAAAATGGTTCAAACCAAGGAAAACGGACCTTTTTCCTAAATCTGACCCCCCCCAAAAAAAATGAAATTAATTTCTGGGTTCTCAAGTTCTCACAAAAAAAATTTTAAGTTATTATCTGCATCTACTAATTTTTTTTTTGTAAAAAACCATCCCCCCCCCTTTTGGTTATGCCTGAAGGGGGCTGAAAAGTTTTTAAAGAATGATATTAACTGGGTAAATATAAAACACCTAAACTTCTATAAAATAAACTATATAAAAAAAAATTTTACGTTCAAAAAGAAACAAGATACTTTATTAGTTTACAAAAACGAAATCAAAAAAAACATACAAACTTTGAAAAGTCAATAACTGTTTGCAAAAGTCTCTTTATACTTCAATTCGGGGTTTTTGAAAACCAAGGCAAACCTATAACTTTTCATTCCCAATTTACAATAAAAAAAAAGCGGGGATCTCTTTAATAAAATTTTTTTCCAGATCTTTTCCCAATGGATGCAGCAAGCCAGATTTGGGGATTGACCGGGAAACAAAAATTAACTCTACACCGTACGTGTTATTTGTGCCCGTCTGCTCGAAACCATTCATTATGCCCCGATAGTTACTGGGCTGTCCACCAAGATCTAAACAACCGGTATCCACTGTTGGGACTTCATCTCAAACTTTCAGGTATGCCCGCGTTTCAGTTTAAAAAAAATTTTTACCACACTTTAAAGATGTATCGCCTGTTTTTTGCTATTTTCCAGAAATTTTTTTCTTTTTGAACATGGCTATTTTCTTCGGGAAAAGGGAAAAACAAATGCTTCAAATTACACATTTACAAAATAATCATGAAAAAAATAAATAAATAAAATAAAATTAATGCTGTATACTCCCAGGGGCTGAGAAGATTAAAATGATACCCCCGTGACCAGGGGAAAAAATGTAAAATCATTGGGATATTATCTCGGGTGTGCGCTTTTGATAAACTACTGTCCTGCTAAGCATAAACCTTTATGAAATTACATGTGATGAATTGAGGATACATGTCCTATATGTCATATATTTATCACATATGGATAATTCAATTTGTCATTATTTTATTCACAGAATGAAACAAACATATTTTTGAAATTTTAAAAAAATATAAAATAATAAATTTAATGGTGACTGATTTACTTTCAGTGATACAAATATAATAATAAAATAATAAAATGGCATTTTTTTAACATCCAATTTGATTGTTTTTGTATAAAATTATATTAAGAACTTGGTTTACTGAGCCCCCAAAGCACTAACTCATACATGCGTGCCCTTTTTGGTCATTCTGCTTCCTCAATCCCCATGACATAAATTACTTTTCCCCAAACCACAATTTCCCAAATTTAAAAATTTTTTTAAAAACATATGTGTCAGTAAACAAATTGTGACTTGTATTCTCTAAACATGAACAGAAAAACAATCAATTTTTCGGGGTTAAATTTGTCATTAAAAATTTTTTCCAGCCTTTTACATTCTTAAAATAAATCCCCTGAACCACTTTGTGGCCAGTAACACCAATCTTTTGTGGTTTCAATGTTATCTCAAAAAAGGGATTTTTCGACATGATCGGTGATTTTTAAACGGGGCATGGAATCAGTGTCCACTAAATGTTTTAAGATGAAACAGTCCCGAAAAGTTCTTGCTCTTTTATGCAGCAGCAACAGTAAAACCTTATCATGTGGGTATTATTTTCATTCAGATTAATTTCAAAAGGAAAACCCCGGATTCCACCCCAGTGGTTTGATGTTTTCCCTTTTAACTTTTTTGACTGTCAATGAATAATAAGACATAATTTTTTTCTGCATTTTCAAAAAAAATACTACCCCAATCATGACCATGCAAGAATAATTGTCAAAACTTTTAAGAAATTTAATAAATTATATTTTTTTCCAGATTAAATTCTGAAATACGCCCACTATTTACCAACTTTGTATAATCGGGGTATATTTAGTCAACCCCCTTACATCTCAGGAAAATACTGGTATGAAAAAAATAAAATGTAAAATTTTTTTTTATTTTAAAATTTTAAATTTACACTACGGACATTTAAACAATAACATTTTTTTTTTTTCTAAAACCTTTTCTTATCAAACACCCAATCAATTATTCCGGGTTCGTTTTGTTAATCAAGCTTTATGCTCTATCATTAATTCAATAAATTCTTTCTAAAAAAGACGAAAAAAACCATACAAAAAAAATTGGCAACGAAAAAAGGATCTGTAACATACAATAAACATTGTTTTCGGGCATTTCCCTTTTTTAGACATCAACTTCAAAAGATGAGTCAGACAAAAAGATAAAAGGGTTTTTCTAAATTTCCATAAAAGTTCATAACTAAAAAATATTTTGTAAAACCCCCTGGTTGCCTCTTTCCTTTGCAAAAGTTCAAACCATGCAAAAAAATTAACAGATTCTTACGGTGCAGACAAAGTTACCAAAGCTTTTTTACATGCCCGGCTACACTGGTAAGCACAAACGACACCCTCAAGCCTTTGCATCCTGGGCGAAAGGTGCACACATCATAGTTCCCAGACCCATCGCTCATAGCATGCCGGCGGGGAAAGGTGCACACATCAAGGTTTTCCAGCCCAAGCTCTTTGATCCGGCGTTGGGCCGGTCGCATCTAGTGTCCTGAACCATCAAACTCTATAGCATGCCTGGCGTGGCTTGCACAGCATCATAGGTTTCTAGACACCATCAAGCTCATAGCATGCCCGGCGTTGGGCGGTGCGCATCAGTGCTACACCCCAAGTCATACATGCCTGGCGGTGACCGGTGCACGATCATAGTGTCGGCCCATCGTCTTGCATGCCGGCGTGGACACTGGTGCACACATCATAGTGTTTTTGGTTAAATTTTTTTAATTTTAAGTGTTTAAAAAAATTTGATTCTCATCCGCTGCTGATCCCCCCAAATGCATTGCTTCTTTGTGGTGTCTTGGGTAGGGAAGCTTTCATATAACAGATTTTATTGTTTTTAAAGAACCAACAGATTTTTTATTTTGTGATTATTTTTTAGAGGCAAGTTGTGATGTCCCTATAAATCAATGAGCTTAAAAAAGTCGGGAAACTACAAACTAAACAATGAAAACAGACATGCCATCTTGAAACTCACTTTTTGTTTTCCCTTTTTACATCTACATGGACTGGCATTTTAAAGGGGGGCAAGGGTGGTTCCTAGTTTTTTTTATTTAATGATAAATCGTAGTTTGATTTATTTGTTCTTCGATTGGGTTTGCATTCTTATCATTAAACCCAAACGTTCAATCATTTCTGTCTGTTTTGTTGCTGTTTTGTCCTGAATCACTACAAAAGTGCATGATCTTGTAAAAGCTTTGGGAAGAATTTTTGAGAGAGAGGTTAAGGTTTTTATTAACGGGAAACAGAACTTTGATTAGTGGAAGAAGTTGGGGTAATTTGTTGCAGTCAGTTGAGGATTGGACTTTTTACAGTTTTTTTGTTTTTGAATTGGCGATTCAATATTTAGCTGGTTTCTTTCCCTTCTTTGGGAAAACTTTATTTCATATCTTTCCAAACAGATACACAGCTGGTACACTCAGGGAAAGAACGCGATGGTGTTGGGATATTCAACCCTTCATCTGTTATAACTGGTTTTGGGGTTTGAGAATGGGCTCTTGGGAATGCATGTGTGGAGGTGAAGAAATGGTAAGCATAACGGTACAGGAACAATTGTTGATCTCCTCGATTTCGGGGGCAGGGTTTGGGTTTAGGGTTTAAAACCTCTGGTACATGCTTTTTTAAACCCTTCTTGTATCCGGGTTTCTTAACAGACCCATTTTAATTCAACGGCAGATTTGACTGACTATAATTCTTTTTCCCGTTTTGTTAAAAAATGGACGGGCTGAATTCTTTTGGTTTGTTTGGGGTGTTCCGTACTAATTTCATAACCGTTGAGGGATTGCGATACAAGCACGATGTAGTTTACATGTTGTTTTTCTGGGAACTTCCCTGGTGGGTTTACAATCGGTTGATTGAAAGATGATTTTTTGGCTGTTCCAGAGAATTTGAATGAAAATTGAAGTGTGTTGTGGGATGCTTCCCCTGCTGCTGCTGTGCTTAAAAAGAAATCATATCACAACATATGATTATCCTTGTATCTGATTCTCAAAGGCATAAAGTCCTAAATATGAGTCTGTGCCCACAGCAAAATTTGGGGAGAAAACCCTGAAAAATAACCCTTCATTTTTTTTGATTTTTTTTTTAATCTTTAGATTCTAACCATTTTGCCGTATTCATAAATTTGTTTTTTTTAATGAACTTCAAATACCGGGTTTTTGATGATGAAATATGCTGTACAAACACTTTAACCCCATTTTTGAAAATGCAATTATAACTGATTTATGATTGTTTTTTTGACTTCAAATTCTTTTTTTTTTCAGCCCCAAAAATGCACGGAATCATATAAATCAACAACAATATCCCGTGTTCGATTGTTAAGAAAAATTTTAATGTATTGTTTTAAAACTTTCGATGCTTATATGAAGATGAGTTTTTCACACATTGTATTGTTTTTCATCATTGGGTTTTTTTCCTCCCCATTATTTCTTTTGGCAGAATGAAATTTCAAATTTCCATAAAAATTTCTGGGGCCTTCATCCACTAGACCCCAGGAAGTCCTAGATTAATTTGCTGCACCGTTGATAAAATTTAACTTTAAGTAGGACTGACTTGTAAGTCATGCGTTGGATTTTGTAAACAATGACCCATGATTATCATACATTTTTTAGCCCTCCCCTTCAAAAATTTCCCAATGTCTTTGGTCCCTTAAATTCTGAAATGCCCCCCCCCCCCCCCCCCCCCCCCCCCCCCCCCCCCCCCCCCCCCCCCCCCCCCCCTTAATGCTGAATGGTTTTAAAAAATTCTCCAAAAAGCCCTCTTTAATGGTTTGTTTTGTAGAAATACTCCCATAGTAAAAGGATTACCAACATAGCTCCCGTTGTGTCATCCATGTATGACTAATGAGCATACACTGTAGTAAATGGCATACTACCAACAAACTCTACTTGACTCGGTCATTCATGTATCTCAATGAGCATACACTAGTGTAAATAGCATGTACTAACATGCTCATACTTGACTGCGGGCATCTACATGTATGACTGCAATGAGCATACTCCGAGTAAATGAGCATGCTACTCAACATAGCTCATACTTTACATGCTGTGTCATCCATTTTGACGCAATGAGCATACACTCAGGGAAATGGCATCTACTCAACACAAACTCCGGCGAATGTTATTTTTTAAATGAATACACAAAATGTTTTATTTGTTTTTTAAAACAGACCGTTTGTTTACTTGATGAACAGGGTGGTTTTTCATCAATCATTTCAACCTCACTTTTTCAATGTTGTGGTTGTTGGTTCCAAACATCATCTATATTTTGTTTTCTGGATAATAAAAAACAACTGTTTTTAAAAAATTACCTCCCTTTTCATTATAATATATTGATAATCTCCTCACGAAAAAAAATTCCATGACACATAAGAAAATTTTAAATGTAAAAAAGTTGTTTAAATTGCATGGTGACATGAGTATGATTGATGGTTTGATGCGGGGAAAATACAAATCTGCAGTCTCAAATGAGTTGATTCTGGAAAAAACGGGGGTTTGTCCCGTGTTTCTTTTAATATGGACCATCTTCAGAAGAATATCACCAGACTGGAAAGCACCATATAGTAAACAAAAACAAACACACAACACACACCCATGTTTGTGTTACCAGTACTATTTGGACATTATTTGTTTTTGTGGGTTAAAAAAAACATTCTTTAAACAATTGTCATTTTCCCCAAGATTCTTTTGCGACAAATCTAACAAAAAGCTTCCTATTTGACAAAAATTGGGTTTTCAATTTTGAAAAAACCCTTTTGTGGATGTGTCCCATACATCTCAGAACCTACATTGTGGAATCGGTTCTCAGATCCCCATACATTAGCATATGAACACTTACTCCCCACCACACACACCATGGATCCAATTTTATATTTCATCAAACTAATCCTCTATCAGTTCCCCCCCAGCCTTAACGTTCAGTTCATAGTCTCCAAAATTCCTATGATTATAGTATTTCAATAAAACAGTAAAAAAAATTCCAATACCTAATTTTCTGCAAAATAAAAGAAATCTCAATTAACTTTTTTAAAATGAGATTCCCATTTATAATATAAAGTTATATTTGCAAAGTCAATGTGATGGTGGTATATTTAAAAAAAAAATTTTTCAGACATTGACAGCTTTAGATTGTTTTATTTTGCCTATGTACCTCTGTTTTTTTGTTGTACCTTTGATCCACTTTAAATTACAATCTGCATTAGATTTCATCCCCCGAATAGTTGATCCCCAACATTCCCCATTTATATTCCTTTTTTTTCTGACAAAAAAAAATTTGAGGATAAATGAAATATAATTGTACATGCTATAGGGGTGATACATCAAATATTGTAACATTTACATTGATTATCTTTAAATTTTATAACCCCTATTTTTGTAAAAGAACTTTTTAATCCCCAAAACAACACCATGTGTCCCCCACCCCCCAACTTCAGACTTAGAGGGAATTGGGACACCGGCCCCTTTTTTCAAACAAAAAATCCCCGCCAACACTTGATGATTTTGGGTTGTTTAGGTAAAAGGGAGATTGTAATTCAGTTTAAAATGGTATTGATCTTTATCTTTTTATAGCCTATTTAGTCCTAGTCTTAAAATACAGTTGAAAAACCCCATGGTTCCTAAACGAAACCCTTTACTAAAAAAGCCTTAACAAATGAGGTATAATGAATTAAAAAAACCATGAAGTAATGTGAAGAAAAGGTTTTTGACAAAAGCTCTTAACCAGTTCAGAGGGCCCTGTATACCGCAATTTTTTGGGCAAGGTCGGAGGGTCAAAACCAAAAGGATTCGGAATTTTGTTTGATTCCCTCGGGGCAACGAACCATAAGCAACCTTGGAAGCGCGGGCTCCCGGTCACGCTTGGGGAGCACCATTGTCGTGTTTGTGCGGTAAAAAAAAACCCCCCCGGGGGTTTGGAAAAAATTTTATTCCCCGGGGGAACTGGTTTGCTAAAAACTTTAATGGTCAGTTCAACGTTTTAAAAGGGGCAAAAATGTCAAAAGGGGTGGAACCCTTTTTTTTATGAAAAAAATTTTAACCCTTCCTAAATTTTTTTTCATTTTATTTTTTTTGAGGATCAAACTATACAAGGGGTTTAAAAAAGGGAAATGATTCCATGCCCCTAAAGTCTGCTCGATCATGATGATACCGCCCCTTTTAGATCTTTTTTTAAATCATCTCGGGATGAATTAGCAAAGGAAAAAAAACGGTAACTTTTTAAGATACCTCGATTGGAATAATCTTCAGTTGTTTGGTGTTTATCATGCCCCTTTTTGACTTTTAAGACTATATTTTATTGAATGTAGGAAATCCATCCTCTTGACTTTTATGGTTTTTCACCTGTTCAAATGATACAAAAATTAATAAGGGAAACCCTTATGGGCATCAACGAAATAAATAAAAGGTTATGATTATCAAAAGGCCCTATAAATTTTTTTTTTTCTTTGTATACAATAAATATCCATAACATATATTTGTCATATGTAAATTTTCCCCACTTTTTACCATACAAATTAATTTTTAATTTGGGGGGCCAAAACCCCCATACCCCTCATTAACATAAAAATTTTTGGTACACTGGGCAATTCCATCCGAACCCGCTTTGCAGACAGCGAGCAGACAAAGGGCGGGGCCTTACAGCCGTTCGGTTCATAAGGCCTCTGCTACCCGATGCAATTCAACAATATTCCCGCAATTAAGAGGCTGGAGGCTCCAACGAAGAAGAGAGGTGTTTTTAAAGCGAAAAGCCAGGGTAAATGGCATTTAGTAATACTCCCCTGCAAAACCCCGCCCCCTTCCCGGGGAAAACATTTCACACCATGCTCACAGTTTCAGTGTTCACGGGAAAAATGCCGTTTTCCCACTAAAAAAACCCGTGTCTATTTTATATCCTGGCAAGACAAATATAAAAACATTAAACCTTTCTCATTATCCCTGCTTTTTTGAGTTTTTTTTAAATGATCAGAACTTTGACTCAACTGTTTCTGTTATTTAAAATAACCCCGTAATTTAATTGCCTTCAGTGTGTTCCGACCCGGCGGTGGGGGCTTCGCTGCTTTCATGGATAACTCTCTCTCTTTCGGACATGTTTTTCCGTGTTACTGCTAGCTTTTAGTATAGTAATTCCCCCGTGCTTCTGGCCTAAGCGTGCATTGTGCCGTGGAGGCCCTTTTCGACCCTCTATAATTATTGACTTTTATCGATAAAAGTCTGGCACCAAACCATACCGCCTAGCTCCTGAGTAAAATTCTCTGCCTTTGTGTATGTCACAACTTTTGTTAAAACGAAAATTGGGGTAATTTTGATTCTTAGATAAACAATTAATAATCCACTCGACACAAAAACATTTAAAATTGTTTTTAATTCATCATTAATAACAGCACCAAAAAATTGGGTTTGGTAAATACACTTTTCCCGGGATTTAAGTTTTTCTCAAATTTCCACAAAAGTTACATATACAACATTGTTTTTACAGATTATCAGAGGTTCTCCCATCAAGCTAGGAGGCCCGATCCAAGATTTTACCAAAACGCTGCTGAAATTGCTGATACACACTTTTTTCACCGATACACACCTTTTTTTTCAATACATGTCCTTTATTGTTCGTGGCAAACGATCACTCATTGTCATGTCACAGTTTTAGTGGTCCAGGGGAAAAATAAGTTATAGTCCCAAATTTGTTGCAAGCCTACACGAACACACTTGTTTACATGTCGCATGTGTATCATTCACAATGCATCCACTGGAATTCACATCAGAAAACTGAATGAGACATGAATGCAGGCTATCTACTCATGGCGTATCGCCGCCAATTATAATGATTCACTTAGAAACGTTCATTTTCCAGACTCATTAGAAAGTGCTTCTTTTTTCCCAAAGGCGGCACCAGTGAAACCACAGTGAAACATATGGCCAAAACGAATATGCAACAATGAACATATTCATGATACTAATCAAACAGCCAATGAAAAAAAAAAGGTAATAACCATGACAACGTGCACACTGCATGCATTGCACACACAGTCTACAGCTGACTGCGGATGGGGACCCCGGGCCTGTATGTCGGGATATGGAATTATACATGTACATCTACATTGCACATGCTGAATTCCCTTTCAAAACTTTGTGTCCAATTCTTGTTTTGGGATCGGGGTATAATGTTATGTCTTTCAATTTCAAGTTGCTAGCATAATTTTTGAAAATGATGAAATATTGATGTGTAAATACATGGATTTAAAAAGCTGCCATAAAGTGTCGGCTGGCCATGAATGAGATGTGACTGCTCGCAGATGCAGGCGTCACTATGCTGTGATGATGGCGGGCTCTGGTGGTGGATGAAAAGCAACTTTTTGGGCTCGATTGCGCAGCATATACTCTAAAAATAAATATTTTCTTTTAAAAAATGAAAAATCAATGTTTTTTATCTGTTTTCGGTACCCGAATAGACTACGGAAATGTATTTAAATCAAAACAACTTTTTTGTGGGTATTAAATGGAGGGGTTTTTAACCAGTTGGCGTCGGAGGCCGTGTATACATAATTTTTTTTGGGCAGCGGATCGGAGGCGTCTAAACCACCACAAGTTCTGGGAATATTTGTATAGATTCGGTCGGCGGTGAGCCATAAGCATCGGTGGAAGAGCGGTCTCCCGGTCACGCTCTAGTGAGCACCATTAGTCGTGTTTGTGCGGTAAAAAAAAACCCCAGTTGGAAAACTTTTTTTTCCCGGTGCGAACTGGTTAAATGGATACTCCACCATGATCTTACACCCTTTTTATATTTAATTTTAAATTTTATATCTTCATATAACTTTTTACAGTAAGATCTAAACTACATTTTCAGTTTAAAAATTTGTGCAGAAAATGTAAATAGTGGTCACTGACTAATGACTTTCTGGTAAATTAGAGAGTGGAAAAATGTATGACTGAAAATAATTTCAAAACCTCCGAAACTCCCAAAATGCACCAGAATGACCGAGAGCATCTAAAAAAAATTTCCCCCTGTTATGGGGGGCCCCGACCCCACGTGGGGCCCTTGTCCGGCCAAAGATTTAATCACCAAAAAAAAAACCCCGGTTTAAAAAACCCCGGGGGAAAACCCCTAAAATTATCATATTAATAAAAATTATGTATTTTAATTGATATGGTATCAATCACCCGATAAATTAATTAGCCCCAAAAGGAAACCCAGGAAAATGTTTGACAAATTTAAAAAAAAATTCCCCTTACAGAAGTTTTTGTAAACAAAACAAAAAACCTTTAAATTTTTGGAAGTAATGTTCACAAAATTATATACATACATGTAGTTTTTTCATTACAAATTTAAAGGTGCTGAAATTTACAAATTAAAAAAATCCCAAATTTTCCCCTTCCCCTTTAATTGGTGTAAAATTGCTGATGGTTTAGAAATCGAAAATGAAAGTCTAAAGGTGGTTTTTAAATATTTATTTTCCTTTAAATTGAGGCCCAACCATGGGGGGATCAACCAGTGCGAAAGAAAAGATGTAGTATTGAGCAAATCAGACTCATAAATTTTGTTATCCTTCTGGACCCCAAAAGCCAAAAAATTTTTTTTTTAAATGACAGATTTTTAAATTTACTTTTTAGCATAAAATTTGAGATGGGATGGGATTTAAACTTAGAAATTACACAAAAGAAAAAAACCCTTTGGAGGAAAAAGGTGACAGGAAAATTTTTGTTAGTTTTTTTGGCCAGTTTTAAACAGTACATTTCACCTATACTTGTACCAGTACCTTTTGTGTTCTGCCCATGTTTTTAAGGGGATGGCTGGCAAAAGGTTTTCCCCCCAAATCACACCTGAAATATTTAAAAAAACAGAATTTTTTTTAAATTTTAGTATAGCCCACCAACCATTACCCCTTTTATTCCGGCGAGTCCAAGCCCAAGTCCGTTGATTCTGAGTCTGATTTTGGTCAAAAATTTGAGTCCCAGAACAATTCATAAAAGGACAAGTCCAAGTCGGGAACCCTTTTAAAATTTTTAAAAAAGAATACCAAATTTGGCCATTATAAAACTTTCCCCTATGGTATTCTTGCCCTATTATGATCTTAACTTTGAATTTTCCTTTTTATTTTATTATTATAATTAAGGCCCCCAAATTTTTAAAAGGGAAAATTTTTTGCCAAAAAACCAATAAAACGACGTGCCCCCAAGGTCACACCCAAGTCTGGAATCCAAAAACATTTTTCCCAAAAGGAAATCCCCGGTTTTTTTGTACTTTAAAAACCAAAGGAGAGAAAACATGACACACCCTGTGTACTGCAAAATAAAATCTTGAGTTAAAGGACTCGCATTTCATTTTTTTGTACCCAAAAGAATAATCAATGTTAAAACATTATTTTAATAAATTGAATTTATTTGCCAAATTCCAAACATGAAAGAGGCACTCTTTTTTTTGTTTTTTGTAAGGTTTGTTTTTTCCTTTTAACCAACCCTTTCCCAAATCCTCCAAAACCCCTTTTTGCTAAAGTGAATGTTTTTGAAGGATTGGGGTTTAATCCCTGCTTTTTCCCAAAGTAAAGGGATTTTGGAGGATTGGGGTTTAAAGGCATACCCCATGGCGCAAAACCCATGTTTGTTGTAGTGATTGCAAGGTCAGTGTTTGGGGCCCGGTGGACACTTTTTTTATTGCCCCTATGAAATTGGGGGGGAAAAAGGGTCCCTGTCATTTTTTATTAAAAATTTTGGGTTTTTTTAAAAAAACCGGGGATTGGTTAATTATGGGGAAAAATTTCCCCCAGGGGTTTCAAATTTTGGGGCTTGCCTTTAAAAACCCCCATTTGAAGGATTTTAAGGAATTAAAAGTGGTTTTTTAAGGGAAATGGCCTAGGGAAAGCAAAAAAAGTTTTTTCAGGCCGGTTTGGTTGTAAAAATTTTTGGCCCCAAAAAGGGGAAAGTTAAAAGGGAAAAAAAAAGGGAAATCCCTTGTTTAAAAAAAAGGAAAAATGGGGCTGGGGGAAAAAAAAGTTTTAAAGGAATTAACCCTCCCATGCCCAGGCAAATTTTTAAAAGGCCCCGCACCCAAAAAAGTCACTTGATTTTTTTTGGGGTTCATTGCCAATTGTTCACAATTTAAAGGTGCGGGAATTATGGCAAAGTAAAACACACTTGTGTATGCCCCACATGGTTATATGCAGAGTCACACAGAGCTGTGTATGTCCATAAGTTGAACAAAACCCATATACACAGTCAGTGGTTTTGGGACGCCCACCATAGCCAAGTCCTTGCATTTTTTGGTACTGCAAAAAGGGTCAATGGGTTAGTGTTGGAGAAAAATTTTGATCCTCAACCAAGGCCAAGGTTTTTTTTACCCTGTTAAAGGCCCAAGGGCCAAAGGCTTGACCAAGGCCCCCTTTAGTAAAAAATTAATACAACGAAAAAACATGTCACATCATAACAATCCATAGTAAGAAAAAAAACTTTCTTTTTTGCAATCAAAGTATTCAACAAAAATATGACTGAGTAGAATTTCCCGGGTTTGGGGATCCCATTTAAATATAAAAAAAGAAGGGCCCCCTTCCATCCCGATGAAATTAATCTAAACCGGTAAAAAAAAGGGGGGATCTAAAAGGGCCGTTTTAACTGATGTTACCTCTTTATTTAATTTAATTTTTTAATTTTCCAACTTTCCCTAAAAAGACCAGACTATTTTACCAGAATTTGTAAAAAACCCGGCCCAAAAATCCATTGAATGGCTTGAATTTTTAGCCCCTTTAAATCAAAGTTCAAAACCCCAAAAAAATATGGAAAATGCTAAAAAGGGAATTTAAAAAACCCGAAAAAGGAAACCCCCCAAAGGAAAACCCACCGTCCAATAAGCCACTGTGCATAATCTACAAAGTGATGGGGCCCAAACAACCCGTATCCAACCCTTTTGGGACCCCAACCCCATCCTGACAGGGGGTTTCCCCAACGGGGCGCTGTACAACAGCCCGGTAACACCCTAAAGAAGCCCAAGAGGACAATTTCCCAAAGGTCCCCAAGAATGGTGCTGTCCCGGTCAATCAACGGCATTTTGCCCGGGTTTATGGCATAAAGGTTTTTGCCCAAAAAACCACACAAAACCCCAACCTGATAAAATTTATTAAATTTTCCCATGACAATGATCCTTCAGAAGTTTTACAATGACGGTTCCGAAAAAACCCGGAAAAAATGCTTCCGGGCGGGCCCCCAAGGGGGTTCAGTGTTCGACCGTTTTAATTAACTTTTAACTGTGACCTCCCAAACCACTGTCTAAAAGAAATAAAATTTCCCCCAGATGACAAAAGACCCCCTAACCTCTGCCAAAATTTTTAAAAAAGGAAACAAATGGAAACCGAAATGGAACCCTTTAAGCCGTTAATTAAAAACCCGGAGACCCACTTAACATCCCCAAAATTTTGTTTAGCAACTAGACGGCTAACCAAAATCAAAAGTGGGAAAGGCAAAAACCCTCCCAATGTTTTCCCCCAAATTTTGGGTTTTTACCCTTGGACAGTTTTAACATAAAAAAACCCATCCACAGTTTTAAAACCAAAAAAGTTCCGCGACTGTCTCTTTAAAGGACAAAGGGGGCCTTTTCCGGGGGCGCAGACCCTTTCAACCCAGCAATAGTTTTAAATTCCCTTGTTGAAAGTACTATGCCCCTTTTTTGGAAAGGGCCCCCAAACACCGAAATTACGTGGCCCTTAAAACCCCACGCATCATTTTCCAGGATTTTCAAAATAAAATCAGGATTTTAAAAGATCAACCCCCCTCAATCCCTTTCCCAGTAGTCGGGTTGCTCCTAAAATTGGGGCGACAGCAGCTCCTTTGCTTTCCCCCCACGGCCCCGGGTGACCCCCATCTGCTTCATCAATTTTGTTGAAAAAACACCAATCAAAAACCCCCCCACCCGACTGCCATCAAGAAAAATTTCCCAAAAACCCCAAAAACCCTTGTAAAAAGACGGGAATTGAAACCAAAACTTGGGCCCCCCGGGGGGGGAATATGTGGCAAAATCAGAATCCGGGGCGGGGAATTTTTTTCCCCTTTCCCCCCAAACCCCACCAGGATGCAAAATCCCCAAACTGCTGGGTAAAATTTTTAACAGACTAAGAACGGGCCCATGGCCGTTTTAAACATAACTGCCCCGCATGGGCCCAATGACAACGCTAAATAAACCCTGTGGTCTGGCCAAAACTGTACATCAAAATGTTCATGACTGTATTATTTACAGATGTAGAAATTTAACTGAACTCGACCAGTTGCATTAAACTGGTCCGTAACTAACCTTGTCTTTAACTTTTTATGAACCATACGAAAAAATAAAAAAGCAGTCCACAACCCAATCGGGTGATGTTCTATCTACCCCATATAACTGTATGCAAGTTAAGTATAATTTTTCCCCCCCCCAAAATACATTTATCCAAAAAATTATTTGCTTTGTTTGGGGGGGAAAAACAAATGTACTATCATGGTAACAAAAAAGTGATGTTTTAAAAAAGAAAGTGTGTCAACACCAAAAACTAGGGTGCCCCCCTCCATGGTAAAAAAAATGATTAAATTGAATGCAGACTGTTCAGACAGCCGGGCCCCAAGTTGTATATTTGCGAAAAGCAATATTTCAAAAAATTTACCGGGAAAAAACCTGGTTTGGGGCCCCGAAGGCAAAGGGCCCCCCAAATTTGGCTTTTACCCTCAAGGCCAAAGGGTTTTTTTCCCTCAAGCCCCAAAACTAAGGCCCCCAAAACAAACCTTAAAGGGCCCAAAGGGTCAGCATCAAGGGACCATCCCGATGGGTTGGGGTTTACAAAATTTTTGGGGTCTTTGATTGTTAAACCTATAGGGGGGGTTAATGGGGGAAAAGGGAAATGTTTTTACACAGGCCGGGACACATAAACCATTGTTGTCACCCGGTTGGCATGATGCAGAATGATTGTAATTAAAAAATGGCAAATATAGATTTAGAAAAAAATACAATTTTAAAAAAAATTAATACAGGACTATAAATTTTTGGGCCCCAAAATTAAAATAAAAAAAAAGAATCCCGGCAAGGGGGTACCTTTAACTGGGTTTATGATCTTTCAACTGTTCCCCACCAGCAGGCAAAAAAAGTCGTGTTGCACCCAGGATGGTACGTAATTTGCCCAAATATGGGCTTCAATATCGGGGGCCAATAACCAGAAGGGTTGCCGCACGGGAAAATTTTTAAATTTACCTGGGATGGACTTTTTTGGTCATGGGACTTTTTTTGCAGAATTTCAGCAGTCTCCCCAGGTAAATATTTGGGAATTTTCATTTGAAAACAAATTCTGTTGAAAATATTTTTAAAACCTGGGCGCCCCCTTGGGACACACATATGTGAAAACCAACCCGGGCCCAGTTGATGGGGCCCTTTTGGATAGTGTGCATGTATTAAACCCCCGTTCATGTTTCCCGGTTAAATTTCCCGGGGTTTCCAACCGGGGTTCTCAAGTCTAAAATTATAATTATATAATTAACCACGAAAGGTTTTTCCCAGTGTGTCCAATGTTTTCTAAGGTTTACCAAGTAGTGAAGAACTTTGGGGCAACCTTCGAATCACAATTAAAGTTTACCCTGGAGGGTCTCTGATGATTTTTTAAACTGTAAATTAAAACCTTGACTAAAAAGTATGAATAATGTACACAAGTTTCCCAAAATTAATCTGGGGGGGGAGGGGGAAAGGGGTCTGGGGGTGGGGGGAGGGGGTCTGGGGGGGGAGGGGGGGATCTGGGGGTGGGGGAGGGGTCCGGGGGGGGAGGGAGGGGGGTCTGGGGGGGGAGGGGGGGATCTGGGGGTGGGGGGGGATCTGGGGGTGGAGGGGGGGGATCTGGGGGGGGAAGGAAGGATCTGGGGGGGGAGGGGAAGGGGTCGGGGGGGAGGGGAAGGGGGCTGGGGTGGAGGGGAAAGGGAAAGGGTCTGGGGTGGTGGTGGAGGAGGATCTGGGGTGGGGGGGGAGGGGGGATCTGGGGGGGAGGGAGATTTTGGGGTGGAAAGGGGAAGATCTTTGGGGGGGGGAGAGGATTTCTTTGGGCAGGAAAAAAAATAAAAATTTTGGGGCAAACATCTTCAATAATGTTTGGTACAAAATTACCAAAGATCATGGTCTCGTTTTTAAGGGGATGTCACATTATTTATAAAAATGGGATGGTAGAATGGGCAAAAAAACAGGGGGCCAAGTTTTGACCAATGGATGAAAAAATTTTGATAATATGGGGGAAAAAATTTTAAAACCACTTTTTGATATACATGTAATGGGTCTGCCCCTTTTGGTGACCTATGGAAGTTTTTTTTTACCCATCCAAAGATCAAAGGGAAATTAACATCCAAAAAAGTTTCATTAAAATCAAAGAATATTTTGAAAAAAACAGAGGGGGCCTTTAATGCAAAAAAAAAAAAACCCAAACTTGATGGTTAATGAAAATATCCCAGATAACCCGCGGGTTGGGGCTTTCCAAACTTAAAATTGGGGGACAGAACTTTAGATTCTGGACGTTTGTATAAAATTTTAAACAGGGCTTGAAATATCCTTTCTTTTTACTCAAAAAAGGGTTTAATCAAACCCAAAAGGTAAAACCAGTCCAAAAACACCAAAAAAATACTCGTTGTAAGGGGAAATACTTCTAAATTCAGAGACTAAAAAGTGTTTTTCCCCCCTTCAATCACTTCAAAAAATCAATTAGGTGTTGGCATCAATCATCAGTTTGTCAACAAAGCCCAAAAAAAACTTAGTCTAAACAACCCAAATTGTTATGGAAATTTGTCAGCCAAATAAAGAAAAGGTTTGAACAACAGGAACTTGGTACATATAAACAGTCATCTACCCTTTAAACCCTTTCCCCTTTCCCCGTTTCCATGACAGTCATCTTTACCCTTACATAACCCCTCCACTTCCTCCCCGGGCCCCCCCAAAGACACAGTCATCTGCCACCTCTTTACCTCCACTTTTGCCCCCCATGACACAGTCATCTGCCACCCTTTAACCCCCCCCTTTTTTCCCCCTTTGGCCCCCCAAAACAGTCATCTGCCCCCTAACCCCCCCCCTTTCCCCTTTTGCCCCCATGACAGTCCCTCTGCCACCCCCTTTAACCCCCCCTTCCCCCCCTTTCCCCCCAACACAGTCGCCCGCCCCCCCCCTCCACTTTCTCCCCCTTTTGCCCCCCATGGGGTCATCTGCCACCCCCTTTAACCCCCCCACCCCCCCGGGCCCCCCATGACACAGTCATCTGCCCCTTTTAACCCCCCACTTCCTCCCCCTTTTGTGTCCTCCTCCCCCAGTCATCTGCCACCCTGTCCCCCCACTTTTCCCCTTGTGCCCTCCATGACACAGTCATTTCCACCTCTTTCCCCCCCACTTCTGTGCCCCCTATGACACCGTGATCTGCCCCCCCCACCCCACTTCCTCCACTTGGGGGAGACCAAAATTCTACATTATCTCAAACAAAGCAACCTCCCCTCTCCCACCCAAAAAAAAAAACCATATTTTTTTTTATTTTACATTGTGTATTAAAAGTTTTGAGCCCCAACCCCAGTGGGCAATTTATTCCCAAAATGGGGTTTATTTTTTTCTGGTCCCCATTTTTCTCCCTTGTATACTTGAATTTCCAGATAAAGTATATTTGTATAAATGATTGGGCCAGTGGAACCAATTTTTAAAATAAAAGTAAATGAAGTAGGATTGAGCACAGTCTTTATCCCGTTTATAACCGCTGGCATTTGGGCAGGCAATCAGACTACCCGGGTTTTTTGTTTCATAAACAAAATATATGGAAAAATCTTAAAATCAAATTAACAATGGTTTAAAATTTATAGTAGTTTGTATTGCACTCCGATTAGTAAAAAAACATCAGTCACATGTTATATAATAATTTTAAAACTTATATAGCGCTAATATCCACCAAACTGTGCTCAAGGCGCTACATTATACCCTGCTCATCAGGCTCATAAATCATTCCTGAAACCATCTCAGCCCCCTGGGGTATACAGCTAAATCTGCCATTTCACACATATGGGCTAATCAAACACAACAACCAACTCTGCCCTCACATGTCCATTTACCCTGGTGGAGAGAAGCAATTATGGAAAAGTGTCTTGCTCAAGGACAAAAGAACCCTGTCGGTTGGGATTCGAACCCACTTTTGACAACTCAGCCATCAAAACCCAAACCCGATCACTAAACCGCCAACCATGGCACTCCATATATAAGGACTTTTTATTGTTTTCTGTTCTTAATTCACATTAAAACTAAAACTGCAGTTTTCCCCGGCGGTATTTTTCAGCCACTGAATTAATTTAAATCTAACTCGATTCCATGCCCTGTTGATCATGATGATACTGTCCCTTTACGGGATATATATATCAATTTTATGACATTGAGGCTGTTTCGGGAGACCACAACAGGAACTCAGTAAAGCGTTACAGCAGCACTGAAAGGCTATGTACATGTAATATGCAAATTCTATTAGTATTTAAACCAAAGGGAAAGAATGGTATCCGAGCCACTTTTTAAAGTTTTTTGGATTTTTGCAACCACTAAAGTTAAAAAATCATTCTATTGTTTTTGTGGTACAGAAAGCGCTATTTTTAAATCCACTTTATGATGGTTTTCGGACTTGATTTCCTTCTAAAAAATCCTCCCTTCAGAAAATAGAAGGATCTATTATATTTTGCCCCCTCGCATTCAATGACTGTGTTGGTCACTAATTGTGGGTTTAAATCAGACTGACATGACTGAGGAAGTCTCAGCCCCAAAAAATCCTGATTTTCATGAAATAAATATCCTGGAATAATTTGAAGTATATGTCCATCATCATCCTATGTTCTCCACCTTACCAGGTAGGGTAAGATTACATTATTGGTTATATTTAATAAAAAATAGTGGCGCCAGATCGACATTCTACCCCAAAGGTATCAAAACCCCAGTTTGGCAATTAAAAAGGCAAAAAAAGTGATGTCAACAATGAAGTCAAATCATTCCAATTAAAAAGAAAAACATTTTTTTCACTTCTAATTTTCTTATTTTGTGCAATTAACCTCTATGCCAGGCTGAATTTGGCCCAGAAGCACCGCCCACAGACAGTCACTTGAGTAGTTTTGGTTGCATTGCCAATTGTTCACATGTGTCTAAGGTGCTGGAGATAGTGGCAAGTCAAACACACTTGTTTTGTCTTACAAGTTATATGCAGAGTCACACAGAGCTGTGTATGCTGCATAAGTTACAGTCAGTGGTTTTGGTTTGACCTCCTCCCAGAGCCACATGTCCTGCATTTTTTTTGGGAGTGGAGTGCACTGCAAAAAGTCAATGGGTTGGGAGTGACATACAAATTTTGAGTGTCTTGATTGTTAAACCTATGGAGGGTTAAAATGTTACAAACTAAAATGATACTTTTTTCTTTTTTTCCTTTGTGAAAAAGTGAACTTTTTATTATTTCTTTTCAATTTTTTTTTTCTTGAACACAGAAAATGGTAATCAAACAGATGGTACATCAACCCTTTCATAAGGTCTCATGTTCATTCAAAAATGCAATGTATCTTTGAAAAAGGGACAAACATTAAATGCAAAATCTTCCAAAACACATTCTAGACCAGCCCCATTCTAGGAATACACGGGACTCCCTCTGTCTCTTGGCTCTGGCCTAGCCAAAGCCTAGCCGTGCCTTGCCTGGCCGTGCCTAGCCTGGCCTAGCCGAGCCTGGCTGGCCTAGCCTGGCCTGGCTACTAGCCTGGCCTGGTTTAGCCTGCTCCCTGGCTAGCTGGCCTGGCCGGGCCCTTTACCCTGGCCTAGCCTAGCCTAGCCTAGCCCCACAAGTCAAAATCACGATCTAAAATTTTGTGATTAGGTATCTTGCCCAAGCAGACACTTTTGGCATAAAGTTAACTATTGTGAGATCAGTAATTTTGGTGAAATTTTAATTTTATTTTTTTTTTTTTTATTTCAAAAATGTTTCTAAATTTCATGAAGTGAGATATCCAGAATAATGGTTTTATGCCAAGTGTCTGCTTGGCAGGTACCTAATCAAGTTTTAGGTTGTAAAAAATAACAAAATCAACTCCATTTTTGTGACATGTGGTCTGGGCCAAGGATGCCAGGGAGTCCAGTGTATTCAGTATTGGCCTAAAAATGGGACTAATTCTGACATGAACCCAAACTTACCTATACAGGGTATTATATGACTTTTGACATCCCTCAAACACAGGCATATGGCGTTCTTTGTGTGTACTAAACATGTATTTTCAAGCTGTAACTTGTTAAAATGCTTTACCACAACCCTTTTCCTTGCAAACAAAACTGAAGTCTCCTGGGGAGTTTTAAGATGTGTCTTTAAGTTTCCCAGCTGTGCTATAGTATCATTACATCGTTCAAATTCAAGTTATACCTGTGTATTTCCTTTTCTTAGTCTTAGGTTGTTCTTTCCATAGTCAAGGTGCCCCTGCTATATCATCGGGCATAGTAAATGGATAGCTGGGCCCAGGACTTATCTGTGTCGAATTTGATCAGCTGATATTTGGGTGAATAAATCCATCACAATCATCATGTAATTTCAAGATATCTGCCTTGTCATGCATTGTTTCCTCCTGTCCAATTGGTTGCAGCAGCAACATCATCATCTGTTAACGAAGAACCATTACTGGCAAATTGTTAACTTGTCGTTTGAAGAAGTAACGTTAGTCGGATTCTCCCATGTCATTAACGTTAGTATTAACGTTAACTATCGTCAATATCATCGCCATATTTACCAGATTCGTTAATGCATTCTATAAAACAAATGTTGATCAAACCCGAATGTTTCCGTATCTTGGCAATCTGGATCAAATTATTGTCCTCGTCTATGATTCTTCATCATTTCCTTCTTAAACTGATCTTCAGGTGATCGACATCAACATCATACTTTCATAGTTGTCCGCCATTTTGCTTATTTTTATAATAAATCTCTACTCCTTGTGACAAACTCGACATCGACAACTCGACCTCCCGAGATCGCGCGAGATAGAAAACAAAAAACCTCGACTAAGACAACTCGACCGCCCCCCTTACTTGCGGCCGCGCTTAGCAGCGCAGGAAATGTTTGGCAATAGGACTATCGGTTTCGTTTTAAAAGCAGTTTCAACAGCTAATTTATTTGGGTGTTCGGTATGTGCAAAACACCTGTTTTTTTCTTTTTTTTGGGTGTTCGGAGTCCGAAACACCTATTTTTTGGGTTTTTTTTTTGGTGTTCGAGCTCAGCGCGAGCACCTATTATTTTTTCGGTTTTTGGTGTTGGGTTGCAGAACACCTATTGTTTTTTCGGTTTTTAGGTGTTCGGGTTGCCGAAAACCTATTGTTTTTGTTCGTTTTTTTTTTTTTTTTTTTTTCTTCTTCTTTTCCGGATCGATTGTCTACAAAATACATACTTGCAAACTTCACATGAACTTCAAACTGGCATTACTTAGAACATAACACGTAGATGAAACTAGAGTTTAACGTCAGATTAGGTCATCAGATATCGATTTCGATGGATCAAACTAATATCTAAAACGTTTCCTTACGTTTCACCTCTTTTGGGTGAATCTAAATCAGCTCTGGTCGTGCTCATTATGTATGCATGTTTAAGGAATTGAACTTTTCCTTCGAAATGCAATTGACTCGGCTATCGTGCCCCCTGAAAAATTTGTTTCTGATCAATTCGTTTCGCATAATGTATTATTGATTGACTAAATCCTTTTTAGTTTTTTTTTGATGTCAGCATAATCTATTTATTCTGAAAAGGTCACTTTTTTAAATTAGCTCTTTTCGGGTCGTTGAATCGATTAACTGCCACATGTTTCAACAGTTGGGTGCATGCAGACCTGGGGTAAAACCTTCCACAAAAGCGAGTTTTCACTTTTTCTGAATTTTCCTATCACCAGTGGATGTTTCATCGTTGAAAACAGACATTATTATCCCTTAATTGGAGGTAAGTCTGGGCAATGACAATTTACGAAATCTTTGATTTAAAAATAAGCATTTTAACCGGCTTCAGATATGTCAGATGTGTTGTAACGCGTTGGTTGATGCATACACATTGCATGGTTGATGACGGTCAGTCAATTGTACGGATGGCGCAGTGAATGGTCAAAGTACTTTAAACGTTGGTACTAATTTAGCGGGTACCGGTTTTATGTAAATAAAGTATGCTTAAAATTATTACGGGTTTTCCTCCTGACTCTTTGAAATACTTGACTAGTGCCTTTGTGGTGGTAAATGGTCTGTAAGTGTAACGTTGGAGGTAAGCCTAGGATGAGTACATTTGGGTTTAATTTAAACAAAACATATGCTAACGTTAGATGTGTTATCAATAGGATGTACTCAGTGTAATAATATCTAATGAATGTTAGCTCTGTGAAATTAAATAATTGATTAATTTAAACAAACAAATAAATAGTCTGAACAGTGAACAACAATGTTTAAGGGCTGAAAACATTAAAAACATTAAAACACTGGACATGTCTAATGTCATGCATGTATTAATACATTACCCGGTACTTTGTAAATTATGTATGTCAAATATTCTCAGACAAGTCAGAGTTTATAGCAAAGGAATTTTAAATAATTTTGGTTGACACTAATAATATTTACAAAAAAATCATGACATTTTTGGGAAAACTTGTAGCTTTGCATGGTGAAGAAGATAAGTAAGACTAATTGCAGTGACACCATGTGAATACGCTAGTGAGTATTAGTTCGAAAAGGTAGAGGTTAAAATTGACATTTTGATCAGTATGCTCTGATCGTCCTCAGGATTTACTAAATAGAATTTCACTGGTGTCACCGTAATTGGGCTTGCTTAATCATAATTTAAGTATCATTTATGATACTTTTCAGAACTATGATCCATGAAATCAGAAATGGTTTTGAATACAACAAAATAAAACATGCTATTTGAGTTTAATTTTCTTTTCAGCTAATCTTCTAGATGGAACTCCCCCAATTCTGGTGTGGCGATGGTTTGATCACTGTATGGGAACATTGCCCAAAAAGTAGGATTAACTGCAAAAGAGTTATGTCATATTAGGAAACAGTCCGGCAATGGGTTAGAAATGAACAGACTTTCAGATACTTTTATTGTTTTAAGTAGCAAACTCTTTTTATGTGTAAAACCGTACCATGAAATTGCTGTAAAGGAGTTACAACAACGTAAATCTAAAACCTATAAATCAATCATCCCGAGAAATGATTTGGTTTTCATGTTGAAAAAGAGGGAAACGTTGTCAAAAAGGAAAAACATGTAACAGTTTTTGTTTATATTTTTTACAAGGATGTGTTAACTATATACATGTTGATTCCCCTTTTTTTTTATATTGCATTTTTAGATACATGGACCCCAAAATGTAAGTAAATAAAGGGCCCGAACTATTTGACCGATGAAGATTTTCAGAGATTTGATGTAACAATGAAAACCACAAATAATACACGGTAGTGCATCCCATGTGTGTATACATTAAAACAATGTTTTCTTATTTTTGACAGATCTTTATGCATCCCTTATTCCTGGTATTGTGGGGTGTATGGCCCGCATGATGTAACAACTTTTGCAAAGGGTCTTTCATTCCAGAACTTCCCTCCGCCATTTAATTCAGTATGCCAGCTTGCCCTTATGGCACCTCCCGTAGACAATTCTCTTTATACATACTTAAATGTAGCTTTAAAGTTGATTCAGAGAAACTTCAGTAAATTCAGTAAATCAGGTACAATGTCTGTGTCAAAACAGCATGGAGTCAAAGGTTGAACAATTGTAATATCTTGAGTGTAGGAAAAAATGAACAATATCTGTACTATTGCGGGATTTCTGTAAAAAAGGATTGAATGATAACTGATGTTTACATCTAAACATTTGAACTAAACCTGTCCTAATCAGTGCCTATGACGTTCAGTTAATCGTCCTTTTGGGCTAAACACTGTTCATCAGTACATCATTGTTATGATTCAAAATAGTCTTTAAAATATTTTTTGTACTCACCTAGGCCTAATATCAGTGTGCTTAGTATATAGTTATACCCATGAACTTGTTTTGTGTGGGCTGGGTGAAACAACTTTGTGGTATCAAAAAAGTAAGCATAATGTGATTAAACTGCATAGCCAGGTTAATTTATGATGTATTATTTGAAAATAAAGGGTTTTTATACTGTTCAGTACCTAAAGTTATGTTCAAAAAAGACTGCAGACTAGACTGAGGTAAAAAAAAGACAGATCATGACAGTGAATATAAGATTGACCCATCTCACCAAACATTTCAAAATTAACATGTGACAATATTGCAGAAAATTATTATAGGGCTGTTTTTTAAAATTACTATTTTGTGATAGTCAAAACAAAACAACTGAAAGCTAGGAAAGAAAATTGAAATAAATGTAAGAAGATGCATGAATCAAAGTACTCCATGACTTATTTATTTTTGTGTAAACTGTACCATGAAATTGCTGTAAAGGAAGTTACAACAATGGTCAATCTAAAAACCTATAAATCAATCATGGAAACCCCCAAAATGTAAGTAAAAAGGCCTGAACTACTTGACCAATGAAGATTTTCTAGATATTACATGTAACAATGAAGAACTGTTCATTAACGTGAATGTATTGTATGTAAAATACATGTACTCAACGTGTGTGTTGTATATGTACGTGATTATTACTGTCCTCAATATTTGGGGCGATTTGTATTGTGTGTACATACATGTACGTACGCGCTATAATACGACTATGCACACATGATGCAGACTAGTCGTGCACGGGGTGTAGATTCCGTAAGCACACGACCCTATTTTAGGACTGAAAAAGTCGTTTATATTAAAATTTCTGTCATTGCCCACGAATCAAACAAGCTAAAAGATATAAATATTGGGTTTTTAAATGAATGCGTCTTCATTTTCCAATTAAAAATTCCCAAACTATAAAAAGAAAAAAAATGAAGGTTTAGTATAATTTATTTTTGCTATATGATACTTAAATTTTAGTCCCAAAAGAAGGTGTACCTTTCAATCCATGTCAGTTAAAAATTTATTTAAATCTGCCCTTACCCTATTTTCACATCTTGCAACTTCAGATATGCAGAATTGATGCTGGGTGTGATTTTGACATAATGAAGCCAGTCGTCAGTCAATGGAATTGGTAATTTGGCCCTTATACTTTTATTGCTTTTGCCCTCCTTCCTGTTCTTGGATTCTATGTGCTGCAATGATAGAAAAATTTTGAAAACAAATGTGTTGGTTCATCACCAGTGGCAGTATGCCATCACCAAAAACTTGGGGAGGGGAAAATTATTCAAAATTTCCGATTCCCAAAGACAACCTCTGAATGTCACCCATTCTGAACTGTCACTAAATCGTACATACAGAGCGTACATTTATTATAAATGCAGATTGATTCTGTTTTTGTCACAAGGATCATGGTTGGGTTCATTTTCATGAAGTCATTTCACTTGTTACATTGTAAAACCATTTCCTAATTTCTAGATTGATTACAAGTAGGTTAAACAGGTCAACAAAGTGGTTTCAATCGATTGTGGGTGTGGGACTGTGTAACCACAAAAAGTCAAGTCATGAAACCCAATAGACAGTTAAAATTTACAACACCCATACAACTCTTTGATTATTTCAATGTCTAACAATTTATTACAAAATGGCATCTGATTTTAGGTTGTAATTTGTAATGAGGATGCCTTCGACATTTGCCAATCATTTTCAACCTTTAATGAAATCAATGTAAATTTGTTTCAAATTTATGAATTATTTTTAATTATTTGCAGTATAGGTGAAAACAAAGACAGTTTATAAGCATGTCCCAAAAGAGATGTGATTACCTTCTCCTCCCGAACACCTAGTGTTTGTTCAAAAAACATTAAACTCTAATTATCTTTTATGTTATGATTGTGAATGTGAATTTTACCCTGGTCTCCTTTCTACACAACTACCTGTAAAGACAAGATCGTTAATTTCAGAAAGATTTGGTACTTTCCGTCCCAAAGTTCTACTTACCATAGCTGACATTTGTCATTTTCCTTGGGACCTGGCGCAACGGAATGCTCCACTTACCTGTCCCTTTACCGATACCATTACCTCTTCAATCTCGATCTCCCTAATCTCTAGCTCTTCCTCCGTCAAGTCTTCTTTCCCTCCTCCACTGACCTCATCCCATTCTGAACTGCAGCTCACCAGCGACTACGTTGTCAGTTCCTCCTCCTCAGGGCCGGATCTACCATATGGGCACTTTGGGCCCGGGCCCCTGGGCATCAGGGGCCCTCCATGGTGGTCGAAAAAAAAAATTGAAAAAAAAATTCCAAAATTGTTTTAAAATTTTTTTCCCAAAAATTTTTTATCTAATTTATTTTATTTATCTAATAGATAAAAAGTTATCTAATCCCAATCCGTCCGTTGGTGAGAAGCTGCTGGAAAGTGCCCATTGTGTGTTAAACCAGTAACAATGGGCTAGATTTGGCTGTTTGATGTTCCGGACCTTGAACATCAAACAGCAATCTAAACCAATCTAATAGTTGAGGGCTTATAGTTGAGGGCTTATTTGTCAGTTGGACAAATAAAAGGGATCTAAATATTGACAATCACCAAATTGTGAATATTTGGGAAAATGAAAAAAAAATCAAATTTGGGACGCGCGCTTCGCTTAAACCCTATTCGCACGGCTTCGCGGCCGCAAGCTGACCCTGCCGTGGGGGGCCTTGAGTTCAGGTGCCCAGGGGCCCCCAAAAGGAAACCCCCCTGCTCCTCCCTTCTTC
>JAQQFT010000394.1:0-27940 GCA_029582265.1 Zoroaster sp. YZ-2022 | reverse complement strand
CTAGCGACAGGTTATAACTAAAAGTTTTTAAGGGAGGCCGACAAATTTATATCCAAAATTAAAGCCTTAGGTTCTCCTCTTTTGGAAATCACATGACTTTTACATTTAGACAATTTCTTCATACCTGTAATCGGCCTCCATGCACACTAGCCCTCCGTAAAATACGGTCAAAATACGGGCCATAACTCAGGGTAAACAGCCCGACATTGTTGTGATTAAAACACAAATACGAATGAAATTATTTCTAGCGACAGTTATAACTTTAAAAGTTTTTAAAGGGGAGGCCGACAAATTTATATCCAAATTAAAGCTTAGGTTCTCCTCTTTTAGGAAATCACATGACTTTTACATTTAGACAATTTCTTCATACCTTAAACGGCCTCCATGCACACTTAGCCCTCCGTAAAATACGGTCAAAATACGAGCCATCACTCAGGGTAAACACCCGACATTGTTGTGATTAAAACACAAATACGAATGAAATTATTTCTAGCGACGGTTATAACTTTAAAAGTTTTTAAGGGAGGCGAACAAATTTATATCCAAATTAAAGCTTAGGTTCTCCTCTTTTAGGAAATCACATGACTTTTACATTTAGAATTTCTTCATACCTTAAACAGCCTCCATGCACTTAGCCCTCACGTAAAATACTGTCAAAAATACGGGCCATAACTCAGGGTAAACACCCGACATTGTTGTGATTAAAACACAAATACAGATGAAATTATTTCTAGCGACGGTTATAACTTTAAAGGTTTTTAAGGAGGCCGACAAATTTATATCAAATTAAAGCTTAGGTTCTCCTCTTTTAGGAAATCACATGACTTTTACATTTAGACAATTTCTTCATGCGCAAATCGGCCTCCATGCATAGCCCTCCGAAAAAAATACTGTCAAAATACGGGCCATAACTCAGGGTAGACAGCCTATATTGTTGAATTAAAACACAAATACGAATGAAATTATTTCCAACGACAGTTTATAACTTTAAAAGTTTTTAAGGGAGGCCGACAAATTTATATCCAAATTAAAGCTTAGGTTCTCCTCTTTCAGGAAATCACATGACTTTTACATTTAGACAATTTCTTCATACCTTAAACGGCCTCCATGGACACATAGCCCTCTGTAAAATACCGTCAAAATACGCGCCATAACTCAGGGTAAACACCGACATTGTTGTGATTAAAACACAAATACAGATGAAATTATTTCTAGCGACAGTTATAACTTTAAAAAGTTTTTAAGGAGGCCGACAAATTATATATCAAATTAAAGCTTAGGTTCTCCTCTTTTGAAATCACATGACTTTTACATTTAGATAATTTCTTCATACCTTTTATGGGTTGCTTGCTGACTTAACACTCCGGAAATTACTGTCAAAATACGGGCCATAACTCAGGGTAGACAGCCTTTATTGTTGTGATTAAAACACAAATACGAATGAAATTATTTCTAGCGACAGTTATAACTTTAAAAGTTTTAAGGGAGGCCGACAAATTTATATCAAATTAAAAGCTTAGGTTCTCCTCTTTTAGGAAATCACATGACTTTTACATTTAGACAATTTCTTCATACCTTAAACGGCCTCCATGCACGCCAGCCCTCCGTAAAATACGGTCAAAATACGGGCCATAACTCAGGGTAAACACCCGACATTGTTGTGATTAAAACACAAATACAGATAAAATTATTTCTAGCGACGGTTATAACTTTAAAAGTTTTTAAGGAGGCCGACAAATTTATATCAAATTAAAGCTTAGGTTCTCCTCTTTTAAAAATCACATGACTTTTACATTTAGATAATTTCTTCATACCTTAAATGGCCTCCATGCACTGAGCCCTCGGAAAATACTGTCAAAATACAGGCCATAACTCAGGGTAGACAGCCTATATTGTTGTGATTAAAACACAAATACAGATGAAATTATTTCTAGCGACAGGTATAACTTTAAAAGTTTTAAGGGAGGCCGACAAATTTATATCAAATTAAAGCTTAGGTTCTCCTCTTTAGAAATCACATGACTTTTACATTTACAATTTCTTCATACCTTAATCGGCCTCCATGCACATAGCCCTCCGAAAAAATACGGTCAAAATACGGCCCATAACTCAGGGTAAACAGCCCGACATTGTTGTGATTAAAACACAAATACGAATGAAATTATTTCTAGCGACAGTTATAACTTTAAAAGTTTTTAAGGAGGCCGACAAATTTATATCAAATTAAAGCTTAGGTTCTCCTCTTTTAGGAAATCACATGACTTTTACATTTAGACAATTTCTTCATACCTTAAACGGCCTCCATGCACACTTAGCCCTCCGTAAAATACCGCCAAATACGGGCCATAACTCAGGGTAAACACCCGACATTGTTGTGATTAAAACACAAATACAGATGAAATTATTTCTAGCGACAGTTATAACTTTAAAAGTTTTTAAGTGAGGCCGACAAATTTATATCATAAATAAAGATAGTGTTCTCGTCTTTTAGTAAATCACATGACTGTTACAGTTAGACAATTTCTTCAGACCTTAAACGGCCTCCTTGCACAGTTAGCCCTCCGTAAAATACTGTCAAAATACGGGCCATAACTCAGGGTAGACAGCCTATATTGTTGTGATTAAAACACAAATACGAATGAAATTATTTCTAGCGACGGTTATAACTTTAAAAGTTTTTAAGGGAGGCCGACAAATTTATATCCAAATTAAAACTTAGGTTCTCCTCTTTTAGGAAATCACATGACTTTTACATTTAGACAATTTCTTCATACCTTAAACGGCCTCCATGCACATTTAGCCCTCCGCAAAATGCTGTCAAAATACGGGCCATAACTCAGGGTAAACACCCGACATTGTTGTGATTAAAACACAAATACAGATGAAATTATTTCTAGCGACAGTTATAACTTTAAAGGTTTTTAAGGAGGCCGACAAATTTATATCAAATTAAAGCTTAGGTTCTCCTCTTTTGAAATCACATGACTTTTACATTTAGACAATTTCTTCATACCTTAATCGGCCTCCATGCACAGCCCTCCGTAAAATACGGTCAAAATACGGGCCATAACTCAGGGTAAACACCGACATTGTTGTGATTAAAACACAAATACAGAATGAAATTATTTCTAGCGACGGTTATAACTTTAAAGTTTTAAGGGAGGCCGACAAATTTATATCAAATTAAAAGCTTAGGTTCTCCTCTTTTAGGAAATCACATGACTTTTACATTTAGATAATTTCTTCATACCTTAAATGGCCTCCATGCACACTTAGCCCTCCGCAAAATACTGTCAAAATACGGGCCATAACTCAGGGTGACAGCCTATATTGTTGTGATTAAAACACAAATACAGATGAAATTATTTCTAGCGACAGTTATAACTTTAAAAGTTTTTAAGGAGGCCGACAAATTTATATCAAATTAAAGCTTAGGTTCTCCTCTTTTGAAAATCACATGACTTTTACATTTAGACAATTTCTTCATACCTTAATCGGCCTCCATGCACTTAGCCCTCCGTAAAAATACTGTCAAAATACGGGCCATAACTCAGGGTAAACACCCGACATTGTTGTGATTAAAACACAAATACAGATGAAATTATTTCTAGCGACAGTTATAACTTTAAAAGTTTTTAAGGAGGCCGACAAATTTATATCCAAATTAAAGCTTAGGTTCTCCTCTTTTAGGAAATCACATGACTTTTACATTTAGACAATTTCTTCATACCTTAAATGGCCTCCATGCAAGCCCTCCGTAAAATACGGTCAAAATACGGGCCATAACTCAGGGTAAAAAGCAGACATTGTTGTGATTAAAACACAAATACAGATGAAATTATTTCTAGCGACGGTTATAACTTTAAAAGTTTTAAGGAGGCCGACAAATTTATATCAAATTAAAGCTTAGGTTCTCCTCTTTTAGGAAATCACATGACTTTTACATTTAGATAATTTCTTCATACCTTAAATGGCCTCCATGCACACTGAACCCTCCGCAAAATACTGTCAAAATACGGGCCATAACTCAGGGTAGACAGCCTATATTGTTGTGATTAAAACACAAATACTAATGAAATTATTTCTAGCGACAGTTATAACTTTAAAGTTTTTAAAGGAGGCCGACAAATTTATATCAAATTAAAGCTTAGGTTCTCCTCTTTTAGGAAATCACATGACTTTTACATTTAGACAATTTCTTCATACCTTAAACGGCCTCCATGCACACTTAGCCCTCCGTAAAATACGGTCAAAATACGGGCCATAACTCAGGGTAAACACCCGACATTGTTGTGATTAAAACACAAATACAGATGAAATTATTTCTAGCGACAGTTATAACTTTAAAAGTTTTAAGGGGAGGCCGACAAATTTATATCAAATTAAAGCTTAGGTTCTCCTCTTTTAGGAAATCACATGACTTTTACATTTAGACAATTTCTTCATACCTTAAACGGCCTCCATGCACAATTAGCCCTCCGTAAAATACTGTCAAAATACGGGCCATAACTCAGGGTAAACAGCCGATAGTGTTGTGTTTAAAACACAAATACAGATGAAATTATTTCTAGCGACGGTTATAACTTTAAAAGTTTTTAAGGGAGGCCGACAAATTTATATCAAATTAAAGCTTAGGTTCTCCTCTTTTAGGAAATCACATGACTTTTACATTTAGAACATTTCTTCATACCTTAAACGGCCTCCATGCACTAGCCCTCCGCAAAATACGGTCAAAATACAGGCCATAACTCAGGGTAAACACCTATATTGTTGTGATTAAACACAAATACGAATGAAATTATTTCTAGCGACAGTTATAACTTTAAAAGTTTTTAAGGAGGCCGACAAATTTATATCAAATTAAAGCTTAGGTTCTCCTCTTTTAGGAAATCACATGACTTTTACATTTAGACAATTTCTTCATACCTTAAACGGCCTCCATGCACTTAGCCCTCCGTAAAATACGGTCAAAATACGGGCCATAACTCAGGGTTAAACACCGACATTGTTGTGATTAAAACACAAATACAGATGAAATTATTTCTAGCGACGGTTATAACTTTAAAAGTTTTAAGGGAGGCCGACAAATTTATATCAAATTAAAGCTTAGGTTCTCCTCTTTTAGGAAATCACATGACTTTTACATTTAGATAATTTCTTCATACCTTAAATGGCCTCCATGCACTTAGCCCTCCGTAAAAATACTGTCAAAATACGGGCCATAACTCAGGGTGAACAGCCTATATTGTTGTGATTAAAACACAAATACAGAGAAATTATTTCTAGCGACTGTTATAAATTTAAAAGTTTTTAAGGGAGGCCGACAAATTTATATCCAAATTAAAGCATAGGTTCTCCTCTTTTAGGAAATCACATGACTTTTACATTTAGACAATTTCTTCATACCTTAAACGGCCTCCATGCACACTTAGCCCTCCGTAAAATACGGTCAAAATACGGGCCATAACTCAGGGTAATTACCCGACATTGTTGTGATTAAAACACAAATACTAATGACATTATTTCTAGCGACGGGTTTAACTTTAAAAGTTTTTAAGGGAGGCCGACAAATTTATATCAAATTAAAGCTTAGGTTCTCCTCTTTTAGGAAATCACATGACTTTTACATTTAGATAATTTCTTCATACCTTAAATGGCCTCCATGCACACTAACCCTCCGTAAAATACTGTCAAAATACGGGCCATAACTCAGGGTAAACAGCCGACATTGTTGTGATTAAAACACAAATACGAATGAAATTATTTCTAGCGACAGTTATAACTTTAAAGTTTTAAGGGAGGCCGACAAATTTATATCAAATTAAAGCTTAGGTTCTCCTCTTTTAGGAAATCACATGACTTTTACATTTAGATAATTTCTTCATACCTTAAAAGGCCTCCATGCACACTTAGCCCTCCGAAAAATACTGTCAAAATACGGGCCATAACTCAGGGTAAACACCCTAAATTGTTGTGATTAAAACACAAATACGGATGTAATTATTTCTAGCGACAGTTATAACTTTAAAAGTTTTAAGGAGGCCGACAAATTTATATCAAATTAAAGCTTAGGTTCTCCTCTTTTGGAAATCACATGACTTTTACATTTAGACAATTTCTTCATACCTTAAACGGCCTCCATGCACACTTAGCCCTCCGTAAAATACGGTCAAAATACGGGCCATAACTCAGGGTAAACACCCGACATTGTTGTGATTAAAACACAAATACAGATAATTATTTCTAGCGACAGTTATAACTTTAAAAGTTTTTAAGGAGGCCGACAAATTTATATCAAATTAAAGCTTAGGTTCTCCTCTTTTAGGAAATCACATGACTTTTACATTTAGACAATTTCTTCATACCTTAAACGGCCTCCATGCACTTAGCCCTCCGTAAAATACTGTCAAAATACGGGCCATAACTCAGGGTAAACACCGACATTGTTGTGATTAAAACACAAATACAGATGAAATTATTTCTAGCGACAGTTATAACTTTAAAAAGTTTTTAAAGAGGCCGACAAATTTATATCCAAATTAAAGCTTAGGTTCTCCTCTTTTGAAATCACATGACTTTTACATTTAGACAATTTCTTCATACCTTAAACGGCCTCCATGCACATAGCCCTCCGTAAAATACGGTCAAAATACGGGCCATAACTCAGGGTAAACAGCCGACATTGTTGTGATTAAAACACAAATACAGAATGAAATTATTTCTAGCGACGGTTATAACTTTAAAAGTTTTTAAGGAGGCCGACAAATTTATATCAAATTAAAGCTTAGGTTCTCCTCTTTTAGGAAATCACATGACTTTTACATTTAGACAATTTCTTCATACCTTAATGGCCTCCATGCACACTTAGCCCTCCGTAAAATACTGTCAAAATACGGGCCATAACTCAGGGTATACAGCCGACATTGTTGTGATTAAAACACAAATACGAATGAAATTATTTCTAGCGACGGTTATAACTTTAAAAGTTTTAAGGAGGCCGACAAATTTATATCCAAATTAAAGCTTAGGTTCTCCTCTTTTGAAATCACATGACTTTTACATTTAGATAATTTCTTCATACCTTAAATGGCCTCCATGCACACTGAGCCCTCCGCAAAAATACTGTCAAAATAAGGGCCATAATTCAGGGTAGACAGCCTATATTGTTGTGATTAAAACACAAATACGAATCAAATTATTTCTAGCGACGGTTATAACTTTAAAAGTTGTTAAGGGACGCCGACAAATTTATATCCAAATTAAAGCTTAGCTTCTCCTCTTTTAGGAAATCACATGACTTTTACATTTAGATAATTTCTTCATACCTTAATCGGCCTCCATGCACTTAGCCCTCCGTAAAAATACGGTCAAAATACGGCCATAACTCAGGGTAAACAACCTATATTGTGATTAAAACACAAATACGAGATGAAATTATTTCTAGCGACGGTTATAACTTTAAAAGGTTTTTAAGGAGGCCGACAAATTTATATCAAATTAAAGCTTAGGTTCTCCTCTTTTAGGAAATCACATGACTTTTACATTTAGAACAATTTCTTCATACCTTAAACGGCCTCCATGCACATAGCCCTCCGTAAAATACGGTCAAAATACGGGCCATAACTCAGGGTAAACACCCGACATTGTTGTGATTAAAACACAAATACAGATGAAATTATTTCTAGCGACGGTTATAACTTTAAAAGTTTTAAGGGAGGCCGACAAATTTATATCAAATTAAAGCTTAGGTTCTCCTCTTTTGGAAATCACATGACTTTTACATTCAGATAATTTTCTTCATACCTTAAATGGCCTCCATGCACACTTAGCCCTCCGCAAAATACTGTCAAAATACGGGCCATAACTCAAGGTAGACAGCCTATATTGTTGTGATTAAAACACAAATACAGATGAAATTATTTCTAGCGACGGTTATAACTTTAAAAGTTTTTAAGGGAGGCCGACAAATTTATATCCAAATTAAAGCTTAGGTTCTCCTCTTTTAGGAAATCACATGACTTTTACATTTAGACAATTTCTTCATACCTTAAACGGCCTCCATGCACTCTTAGCCCTCCTTAAAATGCGGTCAAAATACGGGCCATAACTCAGGGTAAACACCCGACATTGTTGTGATTAAAACACAAATACGAATGAAATTATTTCTAGCGACGGGTATAACTTTAAAAAGTTTTAGGGAGGCCGACAATTTATATCCAAATTAAACTTAGGTTCTCCTCTTTTGAAATCACATGACTTTTACATTTAGATAATTTCTTCATACCTTAAATGGCCTCCATGCACACTTAGCCCTCCGCAAAATACTGTCAAAATACGGGCCATAACTCAGGGTAGACAGCCTATATTGTTGTGATTAAAACACAAATACGAATGAAATTATTTCTAGCGACGGTTATAACTTTAAAAGTTTTTAAGGGAGGCCGACAAATTTATATATAAAATTAAAGCTTAGGTTCTCCTCTTTTAGGAAATCACATGACTTTTACATTTAGACAATTTCTTCATACCTTAAACGGCCTCCATGCACACTTAGCCCGCCGTAAAATACTGTCAAAATACGGGCCATAACTCAGGGTAAACACCCGACATTGTTGTGATTAAAACACAAATACGAATGAAATTATTTCTAGCGAGTTCGATAGCTATAAGAGATTATATGGGAGGCCGACAAATTTATATCCAAATTAAAGCTTAGGTTCTCCTCTTTTAGGAAATCACATGACTTTTACATTTAGACAATTTCTTCATACCTTAAACGGCCTCCATGCACACTTAGCCCTCCGAAAAATACGGTCAAAATACGGGCCATAACTCAGGGTAAACACCCGACATTGTTGTGATTAAAACACAAATACGAATGAAATTATTTCTAGCGACGGTGATAACTTTAAAAAGTTTTAAGGGACGCCGACAAATTTATATCCAAATTAAAGCTTAGGTTCTCCTCTTTTAGGAAATCACATGACTTTTACATTTGAACAATTTCTTCATACCTTAAACGGCCTCCATGCACTAGCCCTCCGTAAAATACGGTCAAAATACGGGCCATAACTCAGGGTAAACACCGACATTGTTGTGATTAAAACACAAATACAGATGAAATTATTTCTAGCGACAGTTATAACTTTAAAAGTTTTTAAGGGAGGCCGACAAATTTATATCAAATTAAAGCTTAGGTTCTCCTCTTTGGAAATCACATGACTTTTACATTTAGATAATTTCTTCATACCTTAAATGGCCTCCATGCACATAGCCCTCAAAAATACTGTCAAAATACGGGCCATAACTCAGGGTAAACAGCCTATATTGTTGTGATTAAAACACAAATACAGATAAATTATTTCTAGCGACAGTTATAACTTTAAAAGTTTTTAAGGAGGCCGACAAATTTATATCAAATTAAAGCTTAGGTTCTCCTCTTTTGAAATCACATGACTTTTACATTTAGACAATTTCTTCATACCTTAAACGGCCTCCATGCACGTAGCCCTCCGTAAAATACGGTCAAAATATGCGCCATAACTCATTGTAAACACCCGACATTGTTGTGATTAAAACACAAATACGAATGAAATTATTTCTAGCGACGGTTATAACTTTAAAAGTTTTTAAGGGAGGCCGACAAATTTATATCAAATTAAAGCTTAGGTTCTCCTCTTTTAGGAAATCACATGACTTTTACATTTAGATAATTTCTTCATACCTTAATGGCCTCCATGCACACTAGCCCTCCGCAAAATACTGGTCAAAATACGGGCCATAACTCAGGGTAAACAGCCGACATTGTTGTGATTAAAACACAAATACAGATGAAATTATTTCTAGCGACAGTTATAACTTTAAAAGTTTTTAAGGAGGCCGACAAATTTATATCAAATTAAAGCTTAGGTTCTCCTCTTTTGAAATCACATGACTTTTACATTTAGATAATTTCTTCATACCTTAAGGACCTCCATGCACATAGCCCTCCGCAAAATACTGTCAAAATACGGGCCATAACTCAGGGTAAACACCCGACATTGTTGTGATTAAAACACAAATACGAATGAAATTATTTCTAGCGACGGTTATAACTTTAAAAGTTTTTAAAGGAGGCCGACAAATTTATATCCAAATTAAAGCTTAGGTTCTCCTCTTTTAGGAAATCACATGACTTTTACATTTAGACAATTTCTTCATACCTTAATCGGCCTCCATGCACTAAGCCCTCCGAAAAATACGGTCAAAATACGGGCCATAACTCAGGGTAAACACCCGACATTGTTGTGATTAAAACACAAATACAGAATGAAATTATTTCTAGCGACAGTTATAACTTTAAAAGTTTTTAAGGGAGGCCGACAAATTTATATCAAATTAAAGCTTAGGTTCTCCTCTTTTAGGAAATCACATGACTTTTACATTTAGACAATTTCTTCATACCTTAAACGGCCTCCATGCACATAGCCCTCCGTAAAATACGGTCAAAATACAGGCCATAACTCAGGGTAAACACCCGACATTGTTGTGATTAAAACACAAATACAGATGAAATTATTTCTAGCGACGGTTATAACTTTAAAAGTTTTAAGGGAGGCCGACAAATTTATATCAAATTAAAGCTTAGGTTCTCCTCTTTTAGGAAATCACATGACTTTTACATTTGAAATTTCTTCATACCTTAAATGGCCTCCATGCACACTGAGCCCTCCGCAAAATACTGTCAAAATACGGGCCATAACTCAGGGTAGACAGCCTATATTGTTGTGATTAAAACACAAATACAGATGAAATTATTTCTAGCGACAGTTATAACTTTAAAAGTTTTAAGGAGGCCGACAAATTTATATCAAATTAAAGCTTAGGTTCTCCTCTTTAGGAAATCACATGACTTTTACATTTAGACAATTTCTTCATACCTTAAACGGCCTCCATGCACATAGCCCTCCGTAAAATACGGTCAAAATATGCGCCATAACTCAGGGTAAACACCGACATTGTTGTGATTAAAACACAAATACGAATGAAATTATTTCTAGCGACGGTTATAACTTTAAAAGTTTTAAGGAGGCCGACAAATTTATATCCAAATTAAAGCTTAGGTTCTCCTCTTTTAGGAAATCACATGACTTTTACATTTAGATAATTTCTTCATACCTTAAAGAACACCATGCACACTTAGCCCTCCGCAAAATGCTGTCAAAATACGGGCCATAACTCAGGGTAAACACCCGACATTGTTGTGATTAAAACACAAATACGAATGAAATTATTATTTCTAGCGACAGTTATAACTTTAAAAGTTTTTGGGAGGCCGACAAATTTATATCAAATTAAAGCTTAGGTTCTCCTCTTTTAGGAAATCACATGACTTTTACATTTAGATAATTTCTTCATACCTTAAGGACCTCCATGCACATAGCCCTCCGCAAATGCTGTCAAAATACGGGCCATAACTCAGGGTAAACACCGACATTGTTGTGATTAAAACACAAATACGAATGAAATTATTTCTAGCGACGGTTATAACTTTAAAAAGTTTTTAAGGGAGGCCGACAAATTTATATCAAATTAAAGCTTAGGTTCTCCTCTTTTAGGAAATCACATGACTTTTACATTTAGACAATTTATTCATACCTTAATCGGCCACCAGGCACAATAAGCCCTCCGAAAAATACGGTCAAAATACGGGCCATAACTCAGGGTAAACACCCGACATTGTTGTGATTAAATCACAAATACAGATGAAATTATTTCTAGCGACGGTTATAACTTTAAAAGTTTTTAAGGGAGGGCGACAAATTTATATCCAAATTAAAGCTTAGGTTCTCCTCTTTTAGGAAATCACATGACTTTTACATTTAGACAATTTCTTCATACCTTAAACGGCCTCCATGGACACATAGCCCTCTGTAAAATACGGTCAAAATACGGGCCATAACTCAGGGTAAACACCGACATTGTTGTGATTAAAACACAAATACAGATGAAATTATTTCTAGCGACGGTTATAACTTTAAAAGTTTTAAGGAGGCCGACAAATTTATATCAAATTAAAGCTTAGGTTCTCCTCTTTTAGGAAATCACATGACTTTTACATTTAGATAATTTCTTCATACCTTAAATGGCCTCCATGCACACTGAACCCTCCGCAAAATACTGTCAAAATACGGGCCATAACTCAGGGTAGACAGCCTATATTGTTGTGATTAAAACACAAATACGAATGAAATTATTTCTAGCGACTGTTATAACTTTAAAAGTTTTTAGGGAGGCCGACAAATTTATATCCAAATTAAAGCTTAGGTTCTCCTCTTTTAGGAAATCACATGACTTTTACATTTAGACAATTTCTTCATACCTTAAACGGCCTCCATGCACACGTAGCCCTCCGTAAAATACGGTCAAAATATGCGCCATAACTCAGGGTAAACACCCGACATTGTTGTGATTAAAACACAAATAGGAATGAAATTATTTCTAGCGACGGTTATAACTTTAAAAGTTTTAAGGAGGCCGACAAATTTATATCCAAATTAAAGCTTAGGTTCTCCTCTTTTAGGAAATCACATGACTTTTACATTTAGATAATTTCTTCATACCTTAAAGGACCACCATGCACACTTAGCCCTCCGCAAAATGCTGTCAAAATACGGGCCATAACTCAGGGTAAACACCCGAAATTGTTGTGATTAAAACACAAATACGAATGAAATTATTTCTAGCTACTGTTATAACTTTAAAACTTTTAAGGGAGGCCGACAAATTTATATCCAAATTAAAGCTTAGGTTCTCCTCTTTTAGGAAATCACATGACTTTTACATTTAGATAATTTCTTCATACCTTAAAGGACCACCATGCACACTTAGCCCTCCGCAAAATGCTGTCAAAATACGGGCCATAACTCAGGGTAAACACCCGACATTGTTGTGATTAAAACACAAATACGAATGAAATTATGTCTAGCGACGGGTATAACTTTAAAAGTATTTAAGGGAGGCCGACAAATTTATATCCAAATTAAAGCTTAGGTTCTCCTCTTTTAGGAAATCACATGACTTTTACATTTAGACAATTTCTTCATACCTTAAACGGCCTCCATGCACACTTAGCCCTCCGTAAAATACGGTCAAAATACGGGCCATAACTCAGGGTAAACACCCGACATTGTTGTGATTAAAACACAAATACGGATTAAATTATTTCTAGCGACGGGTATAACTTTAAAAGTTTTTAAGGGAGGCCGACAAATTTATATCCAAATTAAAGCTTAGGTTCTCCTCTTTTAGGAAATCACATGACTTTTACATTTAGATAATTTCTTCATACCTTAAATGGCCTCCATGCACATAGCCCTCCGTAAAATACGGTCAAAATACGGGCCATAACTCAGGGTAAACACCGACATTGTTGTGATTAAAACACAAATACGAATGAAATTATTTCTAGCGACGGCTATAACTTTAAAAGTTTTAAGGGAGGCCGACAAATTTATATCCAAATTAAAGCTTAGGTTCTCCTCTTTTAGGAAATCACATGACTTTTACATTTAGACAATTTCTTCATACCTTAAACGGCCTCCATGCACATAGCCCTCCGTAAAATACTGTCAAAATACGGGCCATAACTCAGGGTAAACACCCGACATTGTTGTGATTAAAACACAAATACAGATGAAATTATTTCTAGCGACAGTTATAACTTTAAAAGTTTTAAGGAGGCCGACAAATTTATATCCAAATTAAAGCTTAGGTTCTCCTCTTTTAGGAAATCACATGACTTTTACATTTAGACAATTTCTTCATACCTTAATCGGCCTCCATGCACACATAGCCCTCCGTAAAATACGGTCAAAATACGGGCCATAACTCAGGGTAAACACCAGACATTGTTGTGATTAAAACACAAATACGAATGAAATTATTTCTAGCGACGGTTATAACTTTAAAAGTTTTTAAGGGAGGCCGACAAATTTATATCATATTAAGCTTAGGTTCTCCTCTTTAGGAAATCACATGACTTTTACATTTAGATAATTTCTTCATACCTTAAACGGCCTCCATGCACACTTAGCCCTCCGTAAAATACTGTCAAAATACGGGCCATAACTCAGGGTAAACACCCGACATTGTTGTGATTAAAACACAAATACGAATGAAATTATTTCTAGCGACGGTTATAACTTTAAAAGTTTTTAAGGGAGGCCGACAAATTTATATCCAAATTAAAGCTTAGGTTCTCCTCTTTTAGGAAATCACATGACTTTTACATTTAGACAATTTTTTCATACCTTAATCGGCCTCCATGCACACTTAGCCCTCCGCAAAATACGGTCAAAATACAGGCCATAACTCAGGGTAAACACCCGACATTGTTGTGATTAAAACACAAATACGAATGAAATTATTTCTAGCGACGGGTATAACTTTAAAAGTTTTTAAGGGAGGCCGACAAATTTATATCAAATTAAAGCTTAGGTTCTCCTCTTTTAGGAAATCACATGACTTTTACATTTAGATAATTTCTTCATACCTTAAATGGACCCTCCATGCACACTTAGCCCTCCGCAAAATACTGGTCAAAATACGGGCCATAACTCAGGGTAAACAGCCTATATTGTTGTGATTAAAATACAAATACGAATGTAATTATTTCTAGCGACGGTTATAAATTTAAAAGTTTTTAAGGGAGGCCGACAAATTTATATCAAATTAAAGCTTAGGTTCTCCTCTTTTGGAAATCACATGACTTTTACATTTAGATAATTTCTTCATACCTTAAATGGCCTCCATGCACACTAGCCCTCCGTAAAATACTGTCAAAATACAGGGCCATAACTCAGGGTAGACAGCCTATATTGTTGTGATTAAAACACAAATACGAATGAAATTATTTCTAGCGACAGTTATAACTTTAAAAGTTTTTAAGGAGGCCGACAAATTTATATCAAATTAAAGCTTAGGTTCTCCTCTTTTGGAAATCACATGACTTTTACATTTAGATAATTTCTTCATACCTTAATCGGCCTCCATGCACACTTAGCCCTCCGTAAAATACGGTCAAAATACGGGCCATAACTCAGGGTAGAACACCCGACATTGTTGTGATTAAAACACAAATACGAATGAAATTATTTCTAGCGACAGTTATAACTTTAAAAGTTTTTAAGGAGGCCGACAAATTTATATCAAATTAAAGCTTAGGTTCTCCTCTTTTGGAAATCACATGACTTTTACATTTAGACAATTTCTTCATACCTTAAATGGCCTCCATGCACATAGCCCTCCGTAAAATACGGTCAAAATACAGGCCATAACTCAGGGTAGACAGCCTATATTGTTGTGATTAAAACACAAATACGAATGAAATTATTTCTAGCGACGGTTATAACTTTAAAGTTTTAAGGAGGCCGACAAATTTATATCAAATTAAAGCTTAGGTTCTCCTCTTTTAGGAAATCACATGACTTTTACATTTAGATAATTTCTTCATACCTTAAACGGCCTCCATGCACACTAGCCCTCCGTAAAATACGGTCAAAATACGGGCCATAACTCAGGGTAAACACCCGACATTGTTGTGATTAAAACACAAATACGGAATGAAATTATTTCTAGCGACGGTTATAACTTTAAAAGTTTTAAGGAGGCCGACAAATTTATATCAAATTAAAGCTTAGGTTCTCCTCTTTTAGGAAATCACAGGACTTTTGGATTTCGAAAATTTCTTCATACCTTAAACGGCCTCCATGCACATAGCCCTCCGTAAAATACGGTCAAAATACGGGCCATAACTCAGGGTAAACACCGACATTGTTGTGATTAAAACACAAATACGAATGAAATTATTTCTAGCGACGGTTATAACTTTAAAAGTTTTAAGGAGGCCGACAAATTTATATCAAATTAAAGCTTAGGTTCTCCTCTTTCAGGAAATCACATGACTTTTACATTTAGACAATTTCTTCATACCTTAAACGGCCTCCATGCACACTTAGCCCTCCGTAAAATACGGTCAAAATATGGGCCATAACTCAGGGTAAACAACCGACATGGTTGTGATTAAAACACAAATACGAATGAAATTATTTCTAGCGACGGTTATAACTTTAAAAGTTTTTAAGGTATGACGACAAATTTATATAAAAATTAAAGCTTAGGTTCTTCTCTTTTAGGAAATCACATGACTTTTACATTTAGATAATTTCTTCATACCTTAAATGGCCTCCATGCACACTTAGCCCTCCGCAAAATACTGTCAAAATACAGGCCATAACTCAGGGTAAACACCCGACATTGTTGTGATTAAAACACAAATACGAATGAAATTATTTCTAGCGACGGTTATAACTTTAAAAGTTTTTAAGGGAGGCCGACAAATTTATATCCAAATTAAAGCTTAGGTTCTCATCTTTTGAAATTGACAAGTCTTCAGGACCATAACCTCCGCAAAATGCTGTCAAAATACAGGCCATAACTCAGGGTATTACACAAATACAGATAGTATTTCTAGCGACAGTTTATAACGACAAATTTATCAAATTAAAACTCCTTTAATTTCTTCATGCACAAGCAATCCGAAAATACGGTCAAAATACGGGCCATAACTCAGGGTAAACACCCGACATTGTTGTGATTAAAACACAATACAGATGAAATTATTTCTAGCGACGGGTATAACTTTAAAAGTTTTTAAGGGAGGCCGACAAATTTATATCAAATTAAAGAGGTTCTCCTCTTTGAAATCACATGACACATTCAGATAATTTCTTCTTAAATAGGCCTCCATGCATAGCCCTCCGTAAATACGGTCAAAATACAGGCCATAACTCAGGGTAAACACCGACATTGTTGTGATTAAAACACAAATACAGATGAAATTATTTCTAGCGACGGTTATAACTTTAAAAGTTTTAAGGGAGGCCGACAAATTTATATCAAATTAAAGCTTAGGTTCTCCTCTTTTTGAAATCACATGACTTTTACATTTAGACAATTTCTTCATACCTTAATCGGCCTCCATGCACCTTAGCCCTCCGTAAAAATACTTCAAAATACGGGCCATAACTCTGGGTAAACACCGACATTGTTGTGATTAAAACACAAATACAGATAGAAATTATTTCTAGCGACGGTTATAACTTTAAAAGTTTTAAGGGAGGCCGACAAATTTATATCAAATTAAAGCGTAGGTTCTCCTCTTTTAGGAAATCACATGACTTTTACATTTAGATAATTTCTTCATACCTTAAATGGCCTCCATGCACACTGAGCCCTCCGCAAAATACTGTCAAAATAAGGGCCATAACTCAGGGTAGACAGCCTATATTGTTGTGATTAAAACACAAATACGAATGAAATTATTTCTAGCGACGGGTATAACTTTAAAAGTTTTTAAGGGAGGCCGACAAATTTATATCAAAATTAAGCTTAGGTTCTCCTCTTTTGGAAATCACATGACTTTTACATTCAGATAATTTCTTCATACCTTAAATGGCCTCCATGCACTGAGCCCTCCGCAAAATACTGTCAAAATACGGGCCATAACTCAGGGGTAGACAGCCTATATTGTTGTGATTAAAACACAAATACGAATGAAATTATTTCTAGCGACGGTTATAACTTTAAAAGTTTTTAAGGGAGGCCGACAAATTTATATCCAAATTAAAGCTTAGGTTCTCCTCTTTTAGGAAATCACATGACTTTTACATTTAGACAATTTCTTCATACCTTAAACGGCCTCCATGCACACTTAGCCCTCCGTAAAATACGGTCAAAATACGCGCCATAACTCAGGGTAAACACCCGACATTGTTGTGATTAAAACACAAATACGAATGAAATTATTTCTAGCGACGGGTATAACTTTAAATGTTTTTTAGGGAGGCCGACAAATTTATATCAAAATTAAAGCTTAGGTTCTCCTCTTGTAGGAAATCACATGACTTTTACATTTAGACAATTTCTTCATACCTTAAACGGCCTCCATGCACACTTAGCCCTCCCTAAAATACGGTCAAAATATGCGCCATAACTCAGGGTAAACACCGACATTGTTGTGATTAAAACACAAATACAGAATAGAAATTATTTCTAGCGACGGTTATAACTTTAAAAGTTTTTAAGGAGGCCGACAAATTATATCAAATTAAAGTTTAGGTTCTCCTCTTTTAGGAAATCACATGACTTTTACATTCAGATAATTTCTTTATACCTTAAATGGCCTCCATGCACACTTAGCCCTCCGTAAAATACGGTCAAAATACGGGCCATAACTCAGGGTAAACACCCGACATTGTTGTGATTAAAACACAAATACGAATGAAATTATTTCTAGCGACAGTTAAAACTTTAAAAGTTTTAAGGGAGCCGACAAATTTATATCCAAATTAAAGCTTAGGTTCTCCTCTTTTAGAAATCACATCACTTTTACATTTAGACAATTTCTTCATACCCTTAATCGGCCTCCATGCACTTAGCCCTCCGTAAAATACGGTCAAAATACGGGCCCATAACTCTGGGTAACACCCGACATTGTTGTGATTAAAACACAAATACAGATAAATTATTTCTGTGACGGTTATAACTTTAAAAAGTTTTTAAGGGAGGCCGACAAATTTATATCAAATTAAAGCTTAGGTTCTCCTCTTTTAGGAAATCACATGACTTTTACATTTATATAATTTCATATACCTTAACGGCCTCCATGCACTGAGCCCTCCGCAAAAATACTGTCAAAATACGGGCCATAACTCAGGGTAGACAGCCTATATTGTTGTGATTAAAACACAAATACGAATGAAATTATTTCTAGCGACGGGTATAGCTTTAAAAGTTTTAAGGGAGGCCGACAAATTTATATCCAAATTAAAGCTTAGGTTCTCCTCTTTTAGGAAATCACATGACTTTTACATTCAGATAATTTCTTCATACCTTAAATGGCCTCCATGCACACTGAGCCCTCCGCAAAATACTGTCAAAATACGGGCCATAACTCAGGGTAGACAGCCTATATTGTTGTGATTAAAACACAAATACGAATGAAATTATTTCTAGCGACGGTTATAACTTTAAAAGTTTTTAAGGGAGGCCGACAAATTTATATCAAATTAAAGCTTAGGTTCTCCTCTTTTAGGAAATCACATGACTTTTACATTTAGACAATTTCTTCATACCTTAAACGGCCTCCATGCACACTTAGCCCTCCGTAAAATACGGTCAAAATACCCGCCATAACTCAGGGTAAACACCCGACATTGTTCTGATTAAAACACAAATACGAATGAAATTATTTCTAGCGACGGATTTAACTTTAAAGGTTTTTAAGGGAGGCCGACAAATTTATATCCAAATTAAAGCTTAGGTTCTCCTCTTGTAGGAAATCACATGACTTTTACATTTAGACAATTTCTTCATACCTTAAACGGCCTCCATGCACACTTAGCCCTCCGTAAAATACGGTCAAAATATGCGCCATAACTCAGGGTAAACACCCGACATTGTTGTGATTAAAACACAAATACGAATGAAATTATTTCTAGCGACGGTTATAACTTTAAAAGTTTTTAAGGGAGGCCGACAAATTTATATCCAAATTAAAGCTTAGGTTCTCCTCTTTTAGGAAATCACATGACTTTTACATTTAGATAATTTCTTCATACCTTAAATGGCCTCCATGCACACTGAACCCTCCGGAAAATACTGTCAAAATACGGGCCATAACTCAGGGTAGACAGCCTATATTGTTGTGATTAAAACACAAATACGAATGAAATTATTTCTAGCGACGGGTATAACTTTAAAAGTTTTTAAGGGAGGCCGACAAATTTATATCCAAATTAAAGCTTAGGTTCTCCTCTTTTAGGAAATCACATGACTGTTACATTTAGATAATGTCTTCATACCTTAAATGGCCTCCATGCACACTGAACACTCCGCAAAATACTGTCAAAATACGGGCCATAAAATATTGTTGTGATTAAAACACAAATACGAATGAAATTATTTCTAGCGACGGTTATAACTTTAAAAGTTTTTAAGTGAGGCCGACAAATTTATATCCAAATTAAAGCTTAGGTTCTCCTCTTTTAGGAAATCACATGACTTTTACATTTAGACAATTTCGTCATACCTTAAACGGCCTCCATGCACACTTAGCCCTCCGTAAAATACGGTCAAAATACAGGCCATAACTCAGGGTAAACAGCCCGACATTGTTGTGATTAAAACACAAATACAGATGAAATTATTTCTAGCGACAGTTATAACTTTAAAAGTTTTAAGGAGGCCGACAAATTTATATCAAATTAAAGCTTAGGTTCTCCTCTTTTAGGAAATCAAACGACTTTTACATTGAGATAATTTCTTCATACCTTAAATGGCCTCCATGCACATAGCCCTCCGTAAAATACGGTCAAAATACGCGCCATAACTCAGGGTAAACACCCGACATTATTGTGATTAAAACACAAATACGAATGAAATTATTTCTAGCGACGGATATAACTTTAAAAGTTTTTAAGGGAGGCCGACAAATTTATATCCAAATTAAAGCTTAGGTTCTCCTCTTTTAGGAAATCACATGACTTTTACATTTAGACAATTTCTTCATACCTTAAACGGCCTCCATGCACACTTAGCCCTCCGTAAAATACGGTCAAAATACCCGCCATAACTCAGGGTAAACACCCGACATTGTTCTGATTAAAACACAAATACGAATGAAATTATTTCTAGCGACGGATATAACTTTAAAGGTTTTTAAGGGAGGCCGACAAATTTATATCAAAATTAAAGCTTAGGTTCTCCTCTTGTAGGAAATCACATGACTTTTACATTTAGACAATTTCTTCATACCTTAAACGGCCTCCATGCACACTTAGCCCTCCCTAAAATACGGTCAAAATATGCGCCATAACTCAGGGTAAACACCCGACATTGTTGTGATTAAAGACAAATACAGAATGAAATTATTTCTGCGACAGTTATAACTTTAAAAGTTTTAAGGAGCCGACAAATTTATATCAAATTAAAGCTTAGGTTCTCCTCTTTTAGGAAATCACATGACTTTTACATTGAGATAATTTCTTCATACCTTAAATGGCCTCCATGCACACTGAACCCTCCGGAAAATACTGTCAAAATACGGGCCATAACTCAGGGTAGACAGCCTATATTGTTGTGATTAAAACACAAATACGAATGAAATTATTTCTAGCGACGGGTATAACTTTAAAAGTTTTTAAGGGAGGCCGACAAATTTATATCCAAATTAAAGCTTAGGTTCTCCTCTTTTAGGAAATCACATGACTTTTACATTTACACAATTTCTTCATACCTTAATCGGCCTCCATGCACACTTAGCAATCCGAAAAAAATACGGTCAAAATACGGGCCATAACTCAGGGTAAACACCCGACATTGTTGTGATTAAAACACAAATACGAATGAAATTATTTCTAGCGACGGTTATAACTGTAAAAGTTTTTAAGGGAGGCCGACAAATTTATATCCAAATTAAAGCTTAGGTTCTCCTCTTTTAGGAAATCACATGACTGTTACATTTAGATAATGTCTTCATACCTTAAATGGCCTCCATGCGCACTGAACCCTCCGGAAAATACTGTCAAAATACGGGCCATAACTCAGGGGTGAACAGCCTATATTGTTGTGATTAAAACACAAATACGAATGAAATTATTTCTAGCGACGGTTATAACTTTAAAAGTTTTTAAGGGAGGCCGACAAATTTATATCCAAATTAAAGCTTAGGTTCTCCTCTTTTAGGAAATCACATGACTGTTACATTTAGATAATGTCTTCATACCTTAAATGGCCTCCATGCACACTGAACCCTTCCGCAAAATACTGTCAAAATACGGGCGCCATAACTCAGGCCATGACAACCTATATTGTTGTGATTAAAACACAAATACGAATGAAATTATTTCTAGCGACGGTTATAACTTTAAAAATTTTTAATTGAGGCCCACAAAATTATATCAAATTAAAACAGGGTTCTCCTCTTTTAGGAAATCACATGACTTTTACATTTAGACAATTTCGTCATACCTTAAACGGCCTCCATGCACACTTAGCCCTCCGTAAAATACGGTCAAAATATGCGCCATAACTCAGGGTAAACACCCGACATTGTTGTGATTAAAACACAAATACGAATGAAATTATTTCTAGCGACGGTTATAACTTTAAAAGTTTTTAAGGGAGGCCGACAAATTTATATCCAAATTAAAGCTTAGGTTCTCCTCTTTTAGGAAATCACATGACTTTTACATTTAGACAATTTCTTCATACCTTAAACGGCCTCCATGCACACTTAGCCCTCCGTAAAATACGGTCAAAATACGCGCCATAACTCAGGGTAAACACCCGACATTATTGTGATTAAAACACAAATACGAATGAAATTATTTCTAGCGACGGATATAACTTTAAAAGTTTTTAAGGGAGGCCGACAAATTTATATCCAAATTAAAGCTTAGGTTCTCCTCTTTTAGGAAATCACATGACTTTTACATTTAGACAATTTCTTCATACCTTAAACGGCCTCCATGCACACTTAGCCCTCCGTAAAATACGGTCAAAATATGCGCCATAACTCAGGGTAAACACCCGACATTGTTGTGATTAAAACACAAATACGAATGAAATTATTTCTAGCGACGGTTATAACTTTAAAAGTTTTTAAGGGAGGCCGACAAATTTATATCAAATTAAAAGCTTAGGTTCTCCTCTTTTAGGAAATCACATGACTTTTACATTTAGATAATTTCTTCATACCTTAAATGGCCTCCATGCACACTGAACCCTCCGGAAAATAATGTCAAAATACGGGACATAACTCAGGGTAGACAGCCTATATTGTTGTGATTAAAACACAAATACGAATGAAATTATTTCTAGCGACGGGTATAACTTTAAAAGTTTTTAAGGGGAATCCGACAAATTTATATCCAAATTAAAGCTTAGGTTCTCCTCTTTTAAAATCACATGACTGTTACATTTAGATAATGTCTTCATACCTTAAATGGCCTCCATGCACTGAACCCTCGGAAAATACTGGTCAAAATACGGGCCATAACTCAGGGTAGACAGCCTATATTGTTGTGATTAAAACACAAATACGAATGAAATTATTTCTAGCGACGGGTATAACTTTAAAAGTTTTTAAGGGAGGCCGACAAATTTATATCCAAATTAAAGCTTAGGTTCTCCTCTTTTAGTAAATCACATGACTGTTACATTTAGATAATGTCTTCATACCTTAAATGGCCTCCATGCACACCAGACACTCCTAAAATACTGTCAAAATAGGCGGCCATAAAATATTGTTGTGATTAAAACACAAATACGAATGAAATTATTTCTAGCGACGGTTATAACTTTAAAAGTTTTTAAGTGAGGCCGACAAATTTATATCCAAATTAAAGCTTAGGTTCTCCTCTTTTAGGAAATCACATGACTTTTACATTTAGACAATTTCGTCATACCTTAAACGGCCTCCATGCACACTTAGCCCTCCGTAAAATACGGTCAAAATATGCGCCATAACTCAGGGTAAACACCCGACATTGTTGTGATTAAAACACAAATACGAATGAAATTATTTCTAGCGACGGTTATAACTTTAAAAGTTTTTAAGGGAGGCCGACAAATTTATATCCAAATTAAAGCTTAGGTTCTCCTCTTTTAGGAAATCACATGACTTTTACATTTAGACAATTTCTTCATACCTTAAACGGCCTCCATGCACACTTAGCCCTCCGTAAAATACGGTCAAAATACGCGCCATAACTCAGGAGTAAACACCGACATTATTGTGATTAAAACACAAATACGAGATGAAATTATTTCTAGCGACGGTTATAACTTTAAAAGTTTTTAAGGGAGGCCGACAAATTTATATCCAAATTAAAGCTTAGGATCTCCTCTTTTAGGAAATCACATGACTTTTACATTTAGACAATTTCTTCATACCTTAAACGGCCTCCATGCACACTTAGCCCTCCGTAAAATACGGTCAAAATACCCGCCATAACTCAGGGTAAACACCCGACATTGTTCTGATTAAAACACAAATACGAATGAAATTATTTCTAGCGACGGATATAACTTTAAAGGTTTTTAAGGGAGGCCGACAAATTTATATCAAAATTAAAGCTTAGGTTCTCCTCTTGTAGGAAATCACATGACTTTACATTTAGACAATTTCTTCATACCTTAAACGGCCTCCATGCACATAGCCCTCCCTAAAATACGGTCAAAATATGCCATAACTCAGGGTAAACACCGACATTGTTGTGATTAAAAGACAAATACAGATGAAATTATTTCTAGCGTCGGGTATATCTTTATAAGTTTTTCAGGGTGGACGACAAATTTATTTCCAAATTAAAGCTTAGGTTCTCCTCTTTTAGAAATCACATGACTTTACATTTTTTTTTTTTTTTTTTTTTTTTTTTTTTTTTTTTTTTTTTTTTTTTTTTTTTTTTTTTTTTTTTTTTTTTTTTTTTTTTTTTTTTTTTTTTTTTTTTTTTTTTTTTTTTTAAAACCCAACTCTAAACCCCCAATTTTTTTTAAAAACTCAAAAATTTTTTTCTAAAAGGTAAAATTTAAAAAGTTTTAAAAAATTTTATAAAATTAAAGCAGTTTTTTTTTAAAAACACAATTTTTTAAAAAATTTTTCTTTTTAAAGGTCCATGCCCCTTCCCCTTAAAAAAATCTAAAAATACCCTCCGGGGGAAACCCCATTTTTTAAAAACAAAAAAAGGTTATTTCTAGGTTAAAATTTTAAATTTTTTAAAAACCAAAAATTTTACCTTTAAAATTTAAAATTTTAGGGAAACAATTTTTTAAATTTAATATTTTCTTTTTAAAGGCCCCATGAAATTTCCCCTGGAAAAATTTCAAAAAGGCATAACTCATAAACCCCCCAATTGGGAAAAAACCAAAACAAGAAATTTTTTAAAAAATTTTTTTTTTTAGGGCGAAAATAATTAAATTAAATTTTGGGGCCCCCTTTAAAAAAGATTTTTTTAAAATTTTTTTAATTTAAACCCCCCCAAACCCCTGAAAATCGGAAAATAGGCCAAATCGGGAAAACCCGTTTGGGGTTAAAAAAAAAATAAATAAAATTTTTATACAAAAAAAATTTTTTTGGGGGCCCGAAAATTTTAATCCAAAAAAGCTTAGGTTCCTTTTTGAAAATAAAATTTTAATTTGCACTTCAACCAAAATCCATGCACACCCCCCGAAAGGTAAAAAACCAAAACCCGGTAAAAAGCTTTTTTAAAAAACAAAAGTAAATTTTTCTAAGGTTAATTTTAAAAATTTTTAAAACCAAAAAAAGCTTAGGTTCCCCTTTTTTTGGGAAATCACATGACTTTAAAAATTTTTATACCTTAATGGCCTATGCACATTTTTAGCTCCGAAAATACGGTCAAAATGGGCCATAACTCAGGGTAAACACCACATTGGGTTTAAAAAACACAAATGAATGAAATTATTTCTAGGACGGTTATAATTAAATTTTTGGGGGGCCCGACAAATTTATATCCAAAAAAGCTTAGGTTCTCCCTTTAGGAAATCACATATTTTACATTTAGAAAATTCTTCAATTTTAAAATGGCCCCCTGAATAACCCCTCCCTCTGTCAAAATAGGGCCAAACTCGGGGTAAACCAATTGTTGGATTAAAACACAAAAAAATACGAATAAATTTTTTCAGGACGGGTATAGCAAAAGTTTTAAGGGGGCCGAAAAATTTATACCCAAAATTTAAAAGCTTGGGGTTCTCCTTTTAAGAAATAAATGATTTCATTCAGATATCTTCATACCAAAGGGCCCTCCATGCACACGAGCCCTCCGCAAATACTATCAAAATGGGCCATAACCAGGTAGACAGCCATATTGTTGTGTTTAAAAACACAAATAGGAATGAAATTATTTCTACCATTTTTATAACTTTAAACGTTTTGGGAGGCGACAAATTTATATCCAAATTAAAGCTAGGTTCTCCTTTGGGAAATAAATGATTTTTTACTTTTGAAAATTTCTTCATACCAACGGTCGATGCACACTTAGCCCCCCCGAAATATTCAAAATGGGCCAAAAACTAGGTAGACAGCCTTTTGTTGTGATTAAAAAACAAATGGGAATGAAATTATTCTACCGACGGTTATAATTTAAAAATTTTTTTAAGGGGGTCAAATTTAATCCAAAAAAAAGTTAGGTTCTCCTTTGGGAAATCACAGACTTTCTTTTAAAATTTTTTCCCTTTAAAACGGCCTATAAAATTAGCCCTTCGTAAAATGGTAAAAATATATAACCGGGTAAACAAAACATTTTTGGGTTTTAAAAACACAAATACGAATGAAATTATTTCAGGCTTATAACTTTAAAAATTTTTTGGGAGGGAAAAATTTATCCAAATTAAAGTTAGGTTCTCCTTTGGGAAAATAAAATGATTTTTTAATTGAAAATTTTTTAAATCGGCCCCATGCACACTTACCTCCAAAATACGGTAAAAATAGGGCCAAACCAGGGTAAAACCGACATTGGTTTTAAACAAAATGAAAAATTATTTTAGCGACGGTTAAACTTTAAACTTTTTTAAGGGCGAAATTTTAATAAAATTTAAAGTTAGGGTTCCCCTTTTTTAGAAATCAATGACTTTACTTTTAAATAATTTTCATATGAAATCCCCTCCTGCACACTGAACACTCCGCAAAATACTCAAATACGGCCATAACCAGCGAGAAGCCTATATTGTTTGATTAAAACACAAATACGAAAAATTATTTAAACGGTTATAACTTTTAAAAGTTTTAAGGGGGGCCCGAAAAATTTATATCCAAAAAAGTTTAGGTTCTCTTTAGGAAATAAAAGATTTTTACATTTAGAAAATTTTCATACCTTAATGGCCTATGCACTTAGCCTCCAAAATACGGTAAAAAATACGCCAAACTCGGGAAAACCCCCGACATTGTTGTGATTAAAACAAATACGAATGAAATTATTTAGGAGGGTTTAATTTTAAAATTTTTTAAGGGGGCCCGAAAAATTTAATCCAAATTAAAGCTTGGGGTTCCCCCTTTAGGAAATCAATATTTTTAATTTAGAAAATTTTCTTCAACCTTAAAGGGGCCCATGACACTAGCCCCCCCGAAAAATACGGTCAAAATACGGGCCCATAACTCAGGGTAAAAGCCATATTGTTGTGTTTAAACAAAAAACGAATGAAATTTTTTTAGCGACTTATAACTTTAAAAGTTTTAAGGGGGAGGCCGACTTTATATCCAAATTAAAGTTGGGGTTCCCCTTTTGGGAAATCCAGATTTTTACATTTAGAAAATTTTCTTCATACCAAAGGCCCTCCATGCACACTAAACCCCCTCCGAAAAAATACGTAAAAATACGGGCCAAAACCCGGGGTAGACACCCTTATTGTTGTGAAAAAAAAATAGAATGAAATTATTTCTAGGACGGTTAAATTTTAAAAAAGAAGGGGGGCCCGAAAATTTTATATCCAAATTAAAGTTAGGTTCCCCCTTTTAGAAATCACATGACTTTTAAAGAAAATTTTCATACCTAAATCGCCCCCAGCACACTAAACCCCCTCCGAAAAAATACTGTAAAAATACGGGCCATAACTCAGGGTAGACAGCCATATTGTTGTGTTTAAAAACAAAATACGAATAAAATTTATTTTAGCGAGGTTATAACTTTAAAATTTTTTGGGGATAAATTTATATCCAAATTAAATTTTGGTTCCCCTTTTTGGGAAATCACACTTTACATTTAAAAAATTTTCTTCATCCCTTTAAACGGCCCCATGCACACTTACCCCCCCGTTTACGGCAAAACCCCTAATCAAAACCCCCGGACAGTTGAAATTAAACACAAATAAATGAAATTTTTTA
>JAQQFT010000393.1:0-28026 GCA_029582265.1 Zoroaster sp. YZ-2022 | reverse complement strand
ATATTTTTTAAAAAACCCCGCCACCCCAGCGCGGCACGCCCCAACGGGCCCCACAAGTCCATCCAAAGGGGTAGGATGACCATGGGAAAACGTCAAAGAATTTCTGCTTTTGTATGGGGCGTTATGTGAACGTCCATACGTAAACACTGAACTTGTTTTGTGATGCGCTCCATGCATTGCACTAGGGTACTGCTTCCTCCATGGTCAGTGTTTGGTCTTTAATCACCTGGTTGCGGCCCAGGCTTGCCCGAGCGTGTTTGGGATTGTCCAATTTAAATTTCGCGGTGCTGCTTGTGAATCATCCAGGATTTTTTTTCAATAAATACTGTAAAGGGCCATTTAACCGTACATACATTAGGTTTTAAATTGATTTATGAAGGACCTTTTAAATAAGAACAGTGTAGTTAGTATTTTCAAACCATACACAACATTTTATACAGGTTGAGTTATAAGGAGTTAATGGTGTAACTTGTGTAGCTATATAGATTTTTAATTTTAATGAATGACAATTTGCCGCACTATTCGCAAGAGTGAATGTTAAACTTTCGGTTGTCATCCTGTTTCGGTTGTTAGACGGGTATTTTTGTAAACACACAATTATGTTAGACCATCCTTCCTCCATGTTTAGACGTGGTGGTGACGACTTCATACCTTCATTGCATACGTTTTGCTAATACCATCTTGACCACAGTCAATCACTACGTGTTGTTTGTGTGAACGTACAGGTCACGACCATTGTGACCAATGGTTCGTTCGGTAATAAACGCGGGCCTGTTCGAACACGTTCCTCCAGCTAGACAGCAGACGACAACGAACCATGCATGCTACACTGTTCGGTCTATGGACTCGTACATATTGAACTAGGGGAAATAGTTGAACAGATGTTATAAAAATAATTGGTATATCCCAACATCTTATACAGTAGTAATTCTCACGTTTTACTTATTACAATACTTATACAAAAACAAAAATTATAAAATTTATATTATACAAACATTAAAACAAAAAATTGTTTAAAAATATTACTTAAACAGACACCGTCCTCAGTAATTATGGGAACACCTACTAAAATGGTATATGGCTCCTCAAATTATGCTAATTAGGCTAAAATGCTGGCTTCTGATTGGTCAATCGGGGTTAAAGGGCGGAGCTACTACCTATACAGACGGGCATCACTACTACTCACATATTAAACCTGAATCCTCCAAAATCCTTCAGTAGTAAAGCAACACATGTGTTTCTAATCTGTGTTAATGTACATGGCAGGACCCTGCATGCATGGAGCAATAACAGTGTCCACTGACCAAAGCACTGACCTTGCAATCACTACAACAAACATGGATGTACATGTACCATTAAAGGCAAGTATGCCTAATAACCTCAATCCTTCAAATCCTTCACTTTAGCAAAGAGTATGTAGTAATTCAATCCTCCAAAATCCTTTCACTTTAGCAAAGAGGATTTTGGAGGATTTGGAAGTTAGGTTAAAGCATTTATGAAAGGTATATAACTAAAAATAATCTGATCCTAATATACAGGTAAACTATCCAATTCTAGGAAACCTAATAAAAAGCGAATGATCAAAAGCATTTGTTCTGGGAACTGATGATGAAATTTGACAGTGTCATATGTATAAATTAATTTAAATGTAATTGCTTATGTTCACGTCAAACTATTATACAAACATTTTATATGCTTACATGTAGGGAACAGGTATTCTTACATGTACCCATAGAGTGTTTCTCCTTCTCGTATATGTCACACATCTCAACAAATTTATCGCACTATTAATGAATGTTTTGTTTGTTTTATCATTAGGAAACGTCAACACTACGACCGCTATATGTGCCTCCAGAACAGTAGCTTGATCACCGATGACCGAGTATGCGATGGTGACTAGACTGTAGCATGGGGACGACGAGTCATTTGCAGTAAGTGTAGTCAAGGCGCTTCTGAATTACTGATCTCTACTAACTGGATCAGAAGTAATTGAAGCTAGTCTGTCAGCCATCTTTGTTGCCCCAAAGAAGCTATAGTTGCTAAACACAATGACCAACTAATTCCAGTGATATGAGCGGTATTCGTGCTTTGTTTCAAACGATGACATTGTACGTAAATTATTAGCATTTTGCATGCATAATCAGGAAACCATTGAATGAACAATGAACTGGCTCGGTACTCACATGACTCGTATAAAATATTGGGATAAATTTACAGGCAGTCAGTTTTGAGAAACCAATCCAGTTAGTAGAGATCTCAATCAGAATTAAGTGTTTTTGCTACGGCTGTTGCTATCCACCGTGCACGACCGTTGAGGTCGCATACATAACCAGCTTCCATCTTCAGGCATTAAAATGTCGCTGGTTAGCGTGCGCCATTGATTCTATTTATGTTCAAGTTTAAACGGTTACATGGAAGAGCTCGCTGAATAAAAAGTACTTAGTGTATAGCCTCTTCGGACAACGGGTTTTGTACACACGCGATGCCATAAAATGGCGCCACGAAGTGCCCTGAACTGCTCGAGGGATACTTTATATGCAATCAGGGATTGGCCGCACCCAGATGCAAAAATAGCCATAGCTGTAGACAAAATCACCAATTTGTACACGGTCCTATTTAAAATTAACGTGTCCCAGTAGTATAGCTCGTCCCCGTCACTAACATCCGGTGAGCAAAGCAGTTCACAACGGTGATTTTGTTGCAGTTGGTCTGGTCCCCAAACACCAGTCACCGCAGCACACACTAAACTGCGCGGCTAAATGTATATTGTAGTAAAGGACCAGACTATAATGCACAGTACGCACGGCAAATCAGACTAGTTGTCCAGTATTTTTTCATGAGTACGAGTACACAAAATTCTACTCGAGTACGAAGCTAATAGACTTGAGATCAAGTCGTATTGACCGTACTTGTTCAGGGGATACGTGCCATTGGCATTGAATCACAACGTACGAAGGTGAGCTCCAAATCTGAGACTTGAATAAGTTGTTCGACGTTTGTACATGGCTATGGCAAGTCCTCCAGATCAGAATACAGGAGAAACAATCTGTTTGGTCGAATTTCAAACATGAATATTCAGAATCTACTGACTGCTACACACAATGTTCAGCGGATTGCAACATATGTACGGTATAAAGAAGCCCCTCTAAGGCCTGTTTTTGTTATTATGTGGGACAAATTTTTTCAGTTTCTTCGTAATTCATACATTCATATCAGGAGATGTTGCAGTATTCTAACGCAATTTTAGTGTTCATATGTATGATTAATTTATTAATGTGCTTTCGTCATCGATAAGCTAGTAATAATGGAAGGCTTCATTGAAACTTCTACCAATGTTTTGGGGCTCTATTTGCCATCCCTACGGTAACTCAAACGCAGGCGGGCTGCGTTCTTGAATAATCGATACCTTACCAGTTGTTCAAGTCTGTACGTTAAGCGAACCTAGCGATCAATGTCGTACGTTGCGGGCGCTATAAATAGCGCTATGACAGATTGCGCGTACACAGACACATTATACGACAATATACAGACTTGATCTCAGGTCTAGATGCTAATACATATATCCGTTTTGGTCTCAGACAATGCGCCTTGAACCATCTTTACATCCGAGTGGTTTCTGAGATGGTTCTCAAGAAATTTCTGCGTGATATTTAAGATAACCGTTGGCGAATTAACATCCTCTTACGGCGCTTGTATTCTCAAGTCTCTCCTCCTGCCTTGATCATAGAAAACACTTTTATATTGATTAACATGCACGTGATTCAATTAAACTTGTTTGATATGAATCAAATCAAAATTAATTTACTGCATGACATTTAATCTGGATATTGCTAAAATGTATAGGCAATATATAAAAACCATACTAATTAATAATAATAATAATAATAATAATAATAATAATAATAATAATAATGTGGGCTGATATAGCGCACGTATCCACCAAACTGGTGCTCAAGGCGCTTATATTATTAGCCCTGCTCATCAGGCTCATAAATCATTCCTGAAACCATCTCAGCTCCCTGGGGAGTATAAGCTCAATTGCCATTACAGCGCATATAGGCCAATCAAACACAACAACCAACTCTGCCTCACAGGTACCCATTTACCCTGGTGGAGAGAAGCAATTATGGAGCGTCTTGCTCAAGGACACATGCACCATGGTCGCGGTTGGGATTCGAACCACACTCAGCCATCAGAACACAAACTGATGCACTAAACCGCTCGACCATTTACTGCAAAACAACCATTAAGTCACGATTTAATAAATGGCCTAAAACACTATATTTGACCTTTGACCGAATACGACCCATGTATATGACCCATATAGTTTGTAAATCACTCAAATTTTCCTCAACAATGCTGCTTTTCATATACACTAAGCTAAAATGTCTGCAGCAGGTACTTTAGATGAGTTAGCCTCACATACTGGTACAAATTAATGTTTAAACCATTTTTGACCTTTGACCGCAAATTAAGACCCAGGATTTTCAAATGGTTATATTTTATTCAGCAGCGATGCTGTATGAAATCACCCATCAGCCTTTTAACAAAAAAAAAACAAAACAAAAACCCACACATTCCCCCATTATTAAATCACATGATTTCAGGGTTTGAGGACCATACCCCATTGTCTGAGACCAAACGGATATGATTATTGACATTTTACGCCTGCAAAACCATGGCAAACCAAGCAGAAGGGTAAACAAAATTGAACAAAACGTGAAATCGAACCAGCAAAGAGTAGGCCCTGCCATGATAATTACATCATGCTCGATATGGCAGAGTGCTTCCTCCCAATGTCCCTATACACTAACACACTGTTGTTCTATTGTTAACAGACCTTCCCGAAATCCTCTAAAGAATTCCTATAAGATTCCTGAACACAATGAAGAACAATGAGGGTGCACTCTGCCGCATATCAATCAATCAATCAATTTATTGAGTTACACTTAATAGTGGCACACGTCAAAGACGGTGCATCGTTAAACATAGTACAAAACATAAACAATAAATATAAACTAAGACTAAAATACAAAACACTAGTACAAAGTACACAAGAATAAAAAAAAAGGAAAAAAACAAAAAAACATGCAGCGTGACATATAGATAGAAGAAACTTGTCAGCATCATATGATGGTAACAGCACTACGACAACAGCCTTGGTCAAGGCTACGGCAAATCACCCAATTTGAGATCTAGGGCTACTGTCTTTAATGATGACACAAACATCTGTTTTTGTATAGACGTAACTTCGTTCTCTCGGTTCTTTGTCCACAAAAAGAGTGGCAAGCAAACAAAACCAAAAACTGTTTACACCCAGAATCCACTCATGCCGAGAGGATTGATTATTGATTTGCAGATTTGTTATGACTGAATGCGTCTTCAATTATTTTATACGCTGTCCTGGGGGCCTTGCGAAAATGCAACCGCAGCTCAATTTTGTAAAGACAGTACAATAAAGGACGTTGAAATCTCTCAATAAAATTTTCAGATTGGAATTCACTGTAACCGATCGAAACTAGTGACAAATTACTAAATTTCCAGACCAAATTTCCCATATGCAAAGTAGGGGTCTAAAGAGCTCACAAATCGGCAAACGTTTATACCCTTTGTGAAAAAGTCGTTAAAGCACAACACGGCAGAATTCCAATCGATCCAGCAATTTGGCTGCAATTGGACATCGTTTCAGCACATACAAAAATAAAAATAAATTAATTAATTAATAAATTAAAATGCAACGCGCCGGTCTGAAGCGACCAGAAACCGGAGACTTTTGGCTTAAAGGGACCATAATTTTAAATGTGACCAAATTAAGAATATTATGTATACATCACTGGGACAAACGAGGAATAGATATGATTTGGAAGGTTCCATAGTCATTGTTCTATTTCAGTGACGTAGTTACGGGTGAGGGGTGGCCGAGGTGACATGCCACCCCACATAAAACAGTGTCCCTGGTTCTCCACCGAACATCACACGGATTCGTACCGTATGGGTGTCGATTCCATCGAATAATAAGCACCGACACTGACAGTAACAGTACCGTAAGTCATATAAGTCAAAGCGACCAACTTGAACCGGCTGACCGAGCGAAAGGGACAACAATGCAAGCAGGACAATTAGACTGGGATTCTTTGGTTAATCATAGGGTGTCGATTCCGTCGAATAATAAGCACTTTGCATCTAGTACTGATACTGATAGTAACAGTACGGTACAGTCATAAGTCAATGCGAACAACTCGCAGTTTTGAACCGGCTGATCAAGGAAAGGGACAATGCAAGCAGCGACAAATTAGACTGGGAATTTTGTGGTTAATTTCCTCCATGGTTAAATCTACAGAGAAATTGTTCTGATGTAAACAGATAGTACGTTTTTAAACAGAGAGTACTTATTTGTTTTATATGCATATCACAATACTGGATCCATGCCAGGTAAGATTGTACATAATACAATATGGTGGGATTGTTATGTTAATGAGTATACGAATAATGCGATATGTTAACCACACCAAGGCCAAACCGGCCAAGGGAAGGTATACTACTAGAGAGGTCCTGCTCTATGGGTACTGTACAGGAAAAATTGATGTGTCCTTCAAAATGTCGGTTCCCCATGTGCCCCCACCCCACTGAACAATTATACTACGCCATTGATACGGTCTAATCAGCTGAACCATTCACAGCTGGTTGCACTGTCATGGCCATAAAGCGTGAAAGTAATTGAACTAATTTACTAAACCAGAAACCTTCAGTGAGTTGAAAGACATTACATTGATAATTACCATTATCATCAGACCACTAAGTATTATCGAAAGCTCACTTAGGCCGCAGTTAGTAAATGGATCTGTCTGATGAGTAATATTTTATCTGAAGTGCTTTCATCAGTAGAGAAGAGGAAACATTTATGTCGAATTTAAAGGGACAGTATCGTCATGACCAACAGGGCATGGAATCGAGTGCTAGTTTCATATTAACTCGGTGACTGAATATAATACCCCACATGATAAGGTCATATTACCATTGTTGTTGCAAATGAGCCAGTACTCAATCACTGTGTTCATCTTAAACTCGGACACCGATTCCATGCCCTTGAAAGTCTGCCTGATCGTGACGATAGTTCCCTTTAATTTCGTCGTTGTCTCACATAAGCATTTTAATTTTGTTTGTATTATATTTCTGAAAACTACAAAATTTGAAAAGAACGTACGTTTCAGAATACCAATGTTGTACTTTCCACGAACAATAACATACGGATTTTGTTTCCAAAAAGAGAGGTTTTTGACTGAATAAGAACCTGACTGCAGAAGGAATTCTGTAAGTATTTCCCAAAATATTCACAAAATATAACCACATTTTCACTCGGGGTGTGTGTTTTGAATAATTTGGTAACCGGATATTTGGGTTTTGATTTACGAATATTCGATATACGAAGGCTGCCGATTTTAATTGTGCTACGTGATATAACGAGCGAGACGATAGATAAGGCTTGACATAGCCTGGTCTACACCACGCAAAACATTGCAAATAGGATGGGCTTGCAAATGTAGTTAAGAGGATGATGGGGGAGATAATGATGGAAACCCAATAAGAAAACAAAAACAAATTTCACGTAAATTTTATTTTCTGCGGAACCATCAATCGAATATTCGAATATTCTGTTATTCGGCCAGCCCTCATTTTCACTTATTCCTTATTATATTTCATGTGAGATACAGGTGACGATGATGTCACCAATGACATCCCTGTTTACAAAGGTCAAATTGCGCCGGGCACAAAATGTACACTGGTCATGACAAGAAACCGTAAAATCTGATCGAAGTGCATTTTTCTTCGAATATTCGAACTGGAAAAAAAACAGGATGTTCGAACCATCGATCGAATATTCGAATATTCGGTTATTCGGCCAGCCTCATTTTCACTTGTTCCTTTATTATATTTCATGTACAGATATAGAGTGACGATGATGTCACCAATGACATCACATGTTTACAAAGGTCAAATTGCGCCGGGCACAAAATGTACACTGGTCGAGGACAAGAAACCGTAAAATCTGATTCAGCAGAAAAAATGATTTATTTTTAATACATTACATCTTTAATACGTATTCATCTGAAAATTAAACAAATTCTTGATGTTATGTGGATAAGTACAAATGTACAAACTCTGCATACAAACACACACTTTGTCCAGCGGAAATCACCCTGGTACTTGAAGGTCATGTAAAGTTTAAACAAGTCCTATGGTCTATGTATTGAAACAGATCTGTAATGAACGATGCAGCGTATTATTGTGTAGTTATTTATAAAATATAACGTTCATCTTTATATGAAGTACGATCAAGCAACGCAGCAGAATTCTAGTGATAAAGCCAGGTTGTCATTAATCCATAATTCATGAATGCGCGCTGTGCTAGATAACAGGGGCGCGATAAGATTTCCGCTGCTGATACATTAATTAGCCAGTAGTTGTAATAATGACGTTTTAAAATTGTCATCACTGTTTATCTTAAACTAGGACACCGATTACGTGCCCTGTCGAAAGTCGCCACAATTACGCTGCACCGAATATCCAATGTATAACAACAGGGCCAACAATGTCGCGTGATGAACTGTATAGGAAAGTATTATTGCAATCGCTTGAATAGGAAAGCATATGCATGATGCCGTAGTATTTAAAAAAACATATCATTAGTCAGTCTTGTAATAATAATAATAATATTTTATTTTATTTTATTTTATTTTATTTACTTTACTTTATTTTTTTTTTATTTATTTTATTTTTATTTATTATTTTATTTTATTTAAACCATCTTTAACGAGGGTAACGCATCCAGCATAGCTGATCATTTGGGACCTCACATTATATAAAACTACATCAAGGATAAAACACAAACATCGATAAAACTTTGGCAGAAAGAGGCAAATAAATTAATTCAAAAACGGACATTACATACGAAATAAAAACTTAAGGACTAGATTGTGTTCCAGGAATCTTAGGAATTCTTTAGAGGATTTCAGGGGAGAGGTCCGTTAACAATAAAACAACAGTGTGTTAGTGTATAGGCCATTTTTTTGGGGAGGGGTGGCACTCTGCCGCATATCGAGCTAGGTATCTGGGGTGAGGTGTTGAAATTTGTTAGCTCCAGTTATTAAGCAAAACGCGCCCTTACCATTTATGTGTAGAAATGCGTACATGGTTTGTTTGGAAACATAATACAGTCTTGTCTCGATTTCAATTGTCCTTGATGCTTACGGTTTGTGAACCTGTACCTGTTTTACTCATCAAAATGCTCCTTTAAAAGTTTCACGACTTTTCCTGGCCTAGCAAACGCATTCTTTCAGTCATCGCCCACAACACATACTCTAAAAATGTGACTGCATGCACTACATTAAAGGCACAATATCGTCACGATCAACAGGGCATGGAATCGAGTGTAGTTTTAGATTAACTCAGTGACTGAAAATAATACCTCAAATGACAACTGCATAATCTGTTGCTGCTATAAATGAGTCAGTAATTTTCAGTCAGTGTTCATCTGAACTAGGACACCAATTCATGCCCTGTTGAAAGTCTACCTGATTGCGACGATACGTTCCCTTTAAGCACTGTCTGTTGATTTGATTTATTTCTGCAATGTTGTCAAGTAGGTTGTCATGAGTCCACCAGTGAATTAAATATTATAGTTGAGGTTCACATTAGTCGAATTCCACCTCTGCAGTGGTGGGATTCGAACACTAGCGCGCCGTCACCAGCTTCCTAATTTGGCATTGCTTATGATTCACTCAAGAAAACAGAAGGAATATATATATATATATATATATATATATATATATATATATATATATATACAAGGAAGCAGTCAAATGAGCATAGCATTGTTATGATGGCAAACTACTTCTCTGAGTATGCTTATCCTTTGAAACAAGACAACATCTAAAGAGAAGGTATCATCATTGGTAATGTTGGTAAAACTGCTTATATGAGTATGCTTACCTCTTGAATCAAGATATACAAAAGGAAGGTACCGGTAAACATTGGTACATGTTCAAAACTGTTTATGAGTATGCTTACCCCTTTGAAACAAGACAACATCTAAAGAGAAGGTATCATCATTGGTAAGTTGGTAAACTGCTTATATGAGTATGCTTCTCTTTGAATCAAGATACATTGAAGGAAGGTACAGCATTGGTACTGTTGGCAAACTGCTTCTATGAAGTAGGTATGTTTACTCTTGAATCAAGGTATACGTTGAAGGAAGGTACAACATTGGTAATGTTGCAAAACTGTTAAACCTTGTGTCGGTCATGAAAACAGTGAAAATTCAGCTATATTTAAAAAAATACTTATGTAACATGGAATTTAGGAAACCTTTACTTTTAGAAACCGTTGATTCTTCTTGGTTGTTTAAAAATACAAATTGTGGGTAACATAAAAACAGAGACGGTACATCTAAAATACAATCATCGGTTTTAAGAAAGAACAAATACATTAACACATTTGACCTTTGTTATTTTTAAATCACCTGTCACCTGCTTTAATACAATTTGTTGAAATTTATCCAAAACCTCTGACATTTTAGTGATAATGAAAAGTTATACAGTTATTCAGAAAGTACGAAATTCAAAATAGAAACAAGGTCTTAATAATTAGAAATCGTTGGAAAATACACGCCGTTAGAACCATATGACATTATAATAGGCTGAATGTGGAATGCCAGTGCGCGCTTTCTCTGTTCGCTGACGTGACTTAAACCGGCAAAATTATGCAATTAAGAAGTCAAGGTTGCATCGGAACACATTTTCATTTCTGCCTCAGCATGTTTAATTGCATTGTGTAATTAGTCCATTGTTATAATGGACAGCAGGTTTAAATTGCGAAATTCTGTCTTTGTGGTCAAGGCGAAATGGCAGCCATGAGTAAATCCAATTAGAGAATGGTAACAGTTACATAGAGTGCTTTTAATATACAGGTGGAAATATCGCGTTGAAGATTACTGGCTTTGATCGACCGGGAAGGAGCTACCAAATCAAATTACAGCCGAGCTCTTGAATAAGGCTATTATGTTCTTCAGACATAACCATGAAAACCATATTAGGTGTAAACATCTATTCAGTACATTTCTAAAAGCCCAAATACACCTTTGGTTGAGTTATTTTGTATTCATATTCTAAGAGCATAATGGATTATCGTTGATTCAATCTGTAATCTATTGTACGGTTTATATACATATATATATATATATATATATATATATATATATATATATATATATATATATATATATATATATATATATATATATATATATATATATATATATATTAATATAGGCTAGCCTATGTTTATTGAAATGCACAAACTGTATTAAATTTGTCCCACACTGGTCAATAATGATCTTCCGCATTCGTGTCCAATTAACTGGCGAGCCCCAAACACCCACTGGCTGAGATGGCAAATCATGGGGATCCAGAACATTTTTAGGGGGTGGGGCTGAGAATCAAAACAATTATTTTCAGTACTACAAAATTAAATGGAATATCAAAGGAGAGAAAACAGCACACTGGGAATGGGAGTGTCTCCTCCTCCTCTCTCTTTTTCTCCCTTTTTAAAATTAATTTAATTTTTTTAAACGATTTTCGGGGCCAGCCCCTAGCTGCCCCTCGATCCGCCAATGCAAATAAACATTTGGCACAACAACATTTGTCAAAAGAAATTACAACAACTGTCATAATCTAGAACCAATATCCACAAAATACTAATTTTCCTTGCTACATTCGTCATTAGAATGTACTACAGGGTTTTCCCTAACTTTTTTTCATTCGCGGCCGGGCTAGTAAACCAAACTTTCACTAGCTCAAGCCTTTTCACTCGCCCGTATGTTTTTAAATACTTTTAATCAAATCACTGTTTTAGTAATTTAGGCATTTTACATCAGAACGTGCATTATAAACAACAGTTGTCAGTTACCTTATTATTATGTGCATATTTGTTTCAGGAATACTAATGTTTCTTTAATTACAACGGATTCTATTCTAATAACAGAGGAAAAGATCAGGCACATTATGTACAGTAATGCTTTTGCTTTAATTTGAAATGAAGAAGGCTCATTTCATATTTTATTTCTAACCAACTGAACACAACAATAATGAAAACATTAAAAAATCAGGGCACCAAGGCAATTTTTAAGATTTTCAAAGGGCATCACGGCAATGATAAAAACGTAAAGGCACCAAGGCAATTTTTTTAAATAAAAAAAAACAATGAAAATTAACACACTCCAATTCAGCACATGCCAATAAGACTAAAGTTTCATTTATCTGTCTCGTTTAGTTTTATTAGGCCAAGAAAAAAAAACAGTTGATCGTCCTGGTTTTAAATTCAAATCCAAATTTTTCAGTTTGAAATCACCGCCAACTTGTTTTATAGCTATCGAACAAGTAGCAGTAAAATATTCATGTTAAAACAATGTTTGATGTATTTTGTTAAACCCATGTAAAAATACATGAAAATTTTACTTTAAGTAAAAAATAAAATAAAATAAAAAATTAAAAAGGATGCGGCCTCAAAAGGATGCGGGCGGGACGATCAACTGGTATTTTTTTTACTTGGCCTTACATGTAGGCCTACATGAAAACAGTATTGCAACAAGTTATGTTATGTCACTTATGTTATGTCACCAATTAAAATAAATAAAAACACAATGTTAACCCGAAAAACATCAAGTTTTATGCATTTGGATTTTTATTTGCAGTCGACCCTTTGACAGCATGTTGACGACCACCAAAAGCCCTGCCACGTAATGTACATACGGGTACAGCGACACGACGATCGATGCGTCGATGCTATATCCGATGCAACGCGCAGCACGCTGCATGCATGTTCAGGTACAGACCGGCATGTATTATTTACGTTGCATGCTTCCAACGCTGCGCCATGCTATTTTTAGCTGGCACCCGCGAATGCCTGGCGTAGTGTTTATGTTGTGGTGCTGTTGACACCAAACCAGTCATAGCAACAGCCAAGTTCGTACAATGACCAAGCGCCGATATTGCCTGGTAACCGCTATCATTTTGGTCATGAGTACCAGGTATTTTGACTATTTGTTCCAAATGGTCGTTGCGTGAACTTGGTTACAGCGCAGCCACCGGTCGCGCAATCGAGCGCGTGGCGGCGATATATTTTTCCCGTGAGAATGTAAATACTATGGTAAACAAGGGCACAACGGCATTGCAGGAAAAGCACAGCAACTCGTTGCCGTGAAAAGTGGAATTTTAAAGGGCATCACGCAGGGTGAGGGTATTGACGGCAAGCCGTCGATGCCGTCGTAATTTCAGGCTGAATAGGCCAATCGGTGACAATATTTTGACCTCGCCCAGCGGGCTATTGAAGGAAGGGTTTTGACTCGCCCGCCGCCGCTTTTCACTCGCATTTGGCGAGCGGGCGACCGCTAATGTCGAACCCTGATGTACTATACATTGAGCTTGTGCGATAACATGATAATATCGAATATCGCGATACTTTTTATTCAATTACGATATCGAGAACCTTTTTGTATCGAGAATCGGCAAATCGCGATTAAAAAAAAAACATTGTGAGTCAAGTCAGAAATTCCATGGAACAAAATTAGAACAGTCTTTTAGCTTTTAGTGAAAGTGAGAAACAAAGCAAAACTCAGAAGGCATACACGCCCAGCAAACGAATTTGCAGATTTATGACGCTTGTAGAGGGTACATACCTGTGGTTATCGGCTCTAAAGCAATCATGCATGAATGAAAAATAATCGTGATGTTATCGAAAATCGTGATACTTCATATGTTTGCATATCGTGGATGAAAAATATCGATATCGCCAAGCACACAGGTGGTTTCCTCAACCTAGCCCTATGCGGTTGTTTATGCAGCCCTTGGGCTCATGGGAGGACCGCACAATATGAATGCCTCATACACTGTAAAAAATATAAATTTACAGCAAAATGCAGGCAACTCTATTTCCAACAATTTGTTGTATTAATTCTGACATAACAAGTGTTAAACTGATTTACACAATTTCTGTTTTTGTAGCCCATGTAGTTTTACCATTTATTAGGGTTTCGGTCTGGTCCAAACCCTATTGTTTTCGTTCGATTATTTTTTCTGTTTCGCCAAACCCCATAGGTTTAACACGTGAAAGTTGTCGATGATGATGTCATACTGAGCATCGTCACATCAATACAAAACATGCACCATAGAAAGCCTCGTAATGTGAATTAGTGTCTAAAACAAAGTACGTCATCATAACGTCAGTAAATCATGTTATTCACATTTTAGTGTGATGCTGCGGGGGTAAGACGTCTCGACACTTGTGACGACTCGACACGAACAACTAGGATCCACGACAGCGCTCGACCCACACAATACTGACCACGAGTCATACTTCATTTTCACATAAATACAAAACATGAGCATGAAAGCTCGTAATGACTCACTTTGTAGAACCAATTACCTCATCATTACGTCAGTAAATATTATTTTATTAACATTTTAGTTCAATCTGCGGACGTATAGATTGCAAGAACGGACAAGTCGACCAAACAAATAGTGTGACCCTGCGGAGGATTAAGACATCTCGACCTTGTGAAAACTGACCCAAACAAAACTCGACCTACGAGCTGTCATATGAGCACTTGGCATTTTCGCATACAAACAAAACATGCACCATATAAGCTCCATAATGTGACGTGTTTCTAAAACCAAAACGTCATCATTGGTCATTAAATATTATTTCATTAACATTTTAGTCAATCTCGAAGATTATGATGTAGTCAATATAAACTTCGAAATGTTATTGCTCGAATTTACACAACTATGGGTAGAATGTGTACCATCCTTTCTCACCCTTTATCACGATAGTAACTAAAATAGTGCACGTTCTGTTGTCATTCAACTCTTGTCAGTGATGGTTTTGTAGAAAGGAATTTTCCATATAGGACTGTACACGTTGGTATGATTACGTGACGACGTAGTATTTGTACATTAGCGGAATACAGGGTTTGTACACATATGGGTTGATTGTACCATGATTCACAATACGATGTTCTTTGTTTTCGATGTTTGAATCGTTTGAGAATCTTGCACACATTTAATGGAAGGTATTAACTTGATTCATGACATCCTTTGTATTTATCCACATACAAATTGTCTCAAACGTCTAGGGACAAATAATGAAATTTGTGTGTACAATGATTACAGTTCATGTTTTAAGTTTATTTCAATATATCGTAAATACTAAACAAAGAACTCAGTGTCCCAATAATTATCAATATACATGTAACTGAAACCCTGTGTTCGTTTTCATCGAACACTTGCTGCTATTTTGTACTATTGTAGTAATATCTGCACAGATAATACTGCAAACAATAATGTCAATTTCGAACAATAACAAACACCATCAGTCTCCTGCCACCCACTGTCCCTGAAAAAATCCCACCCACAGTCTCATCTACCACGTCCTGTCGATCGGGTCTTGCCTGAAATTACGTTTGGACGAGTTAACTACTTGGACGTCTAGGAACACACAGTCAACTTTGTATACAATGACCACAATGACTACAATTAATGCACATTTTCAGCTTATTTCAATATATCATAACTTTCTAACACTAAACAAAGAACTTGGGACATCAGTTCCCAATTATCAATAACCACAACCTATGTCAGCGTTTTCATCAAAGCTTAACCTCTAGTTTATGTTTATTTTTAATCAATCAATGTCATATGTTTCTTTTTAAATAATCTTTTATAATTCTGTATACACTGACTTTTATCTTTAGATTTTAGCAAATTTCTATTTTTCAGATGTATATCTCATCTCTTGATGACGGCTAGAGTAGACTAGTCGAAACGTTGAGAATAAACCAACCGGCCTTCTTCGTCATCACTTCTTCCAAGAAGAGATCATTACATGGTGTCACCCGAAAGAACTCAATTATATCTATCTCCACCATGCAAAGCCTCACATCCTGCAATAATACTAATAATAATAATAATTCCTGAGATGTACCGAAGAAGTGGCGAGTAGCAAGACTTGGGAATGGTTGAGGAGAGGAGAACAAGAAAGAAATCGAGGGTCTGATTACTAGCGCAAGACCAGTTCTGCCGACGAATGTGATGAAGGCAAGATCGAGAAGTCAGATGTCTCTTCTATGTCAGAATGTGCAATGGGCGGAGGAGACTCGATTACATTGTCAGCGAATGCAGAGTGCTCACAGAGTACAAAGGCAGACACGACTAGTTGGCTAAGGTTATCCATTGGATGTAAGAAGTACGGGTCAAGGTGGAATCAGTGGTACAAACCATGTGCCAAAAATGTAGAAGAAACGACCATGTCAAGATTCTGGGACTTCAACATCCAGATAGATCATGCTATAGAACATAGACGGCCGGATGTTGTTGTCTTGGATAAGCATGAGAAGATGTGTCTCTATCGATACAGCTGTGCCGGGTGATAGTAGAGTAGCTTGAAGGAGAAGGAGAAGGCAGAAATATCAGTATTTAGGAGAGAACCTGCAAGCTGTGGCAAGTCAAGGTGAAGGTTATTCCGTGTAGTGGGAGCACTGGATACAATCCCAAAGGCGTTGGAGAAACATCTCAAGGAGATAGGAACATCTGTTACAGTAGAATTACACGAAGGCGGCACTTAGGGACAGCAAGGATTCTAGAAAGACACTGAGATCTAAGGCTACGGACGAGCTTGACCTGAGGTGTAACCGGCAGAAAGGAAAACAAGATCTTTCTTTTCATGCTGTGCTAACGCGGAATAAACACACAACAACAAATAATAATAATAATAATAATAATAATAATAATAATAATAATAATAATATAATAATAATAATAATAATAATAATAATAATAATAATAATAATAATAATAATAATAATAATAATAATAATAATAATAATCCAGAACTATCAATTCGGTCCCATTACAATGAACGAGCATAGCTTGGAAAACAACGTCAAATAGAAATTGCCAGCTTGAAACAATGGAAATGGACGGGATTTCAAGGAACACGTATTTAGATGACACAGTATTAGTCTTGAAAGGGATCTCACGTTTTTCTCCCGCCACAACACCGCGTTCTCTTGGGATAATGACGCGATTAGGTTGTAAAATGCATCCGTAAGGAGAAGGGAATGTTTCAATAAAACATCAGTCTTGCAACTCATCGAGTGCCACATTAAACTAGTCGATGTCAGATTCATGAATGCTTTACTGTATGAATGGAGTCCCGATTAATGAAATGTCAGTATAAATTGGCGAAGATGGCCACAAACGCTAGCAATCGTCTTGCTGTATAAATATTCAGTATGGATGGAAGAACACGGATTGAAGCCGAGTGCATGTCGCTGATGGTATTAGGATTGTGTACAGTCTCCACCCGCATGACATCGGGATTTGTGTTTGAAGCCACTGAAATACATTATCGCAGTTTTATGAAATATTTACTGATGTAAAGTTTGACAGTATCAAACATTCTTTGAAGTATTTGTCTCCAGGTGCACCGTTTTCAAAGTGGACGAATCTGTACAGAAACATTATTTTGTCAAATTCAGATTTGCTAGATATTTGAGGTGTATTCAACGACGTCGACAAATTTCGCTAAGTTTCAATAGTTGAAACGTCAAGTTGTGTAATTACGCAATAATACCCGGAAAATCACTTAGCTAAGCTGTTTTCCGTTTTCACGAATTGACAAATCGCCATTCGTCGCTTAACATTGAATACATAGCGATTGGCAAAATGCCAATTCGGGAATTGCTGATTTTGCGTTTTCGCAAAGTGACCAATCGTGTGACCCTATATGAATCATATTACTCAATATAGCGCCTGCACGCGGTATTGTATATCATTACATCGTCTCACATCGTCTCGTACGAATGAGCGAGAAATCATGGCATCGAGCTAATGCTAGTGAATAGCGTTCAGGAGACCAGACCTTTGCGGGTAATTCAGGCAAATCGTTTTACTCGTCGCTAACTGAGAAGATGTGGCCTGGGAAACTTCAGCGTATCACAGTTTAAGCTTGATAGTTTGCCTGATCTTCGTCAGAGACGAAGATCAGAGCAGGCTAATCTGGAAACGTAGAGAATAACTCGTGAATTTCATGGTTTCCATGGACCATAATTATTTCTCATTTAGCGATAGTTGAGAAACGAATTGCTCGAGAGTAACCGCAAAGTCCCATGGTTCTCCCTGAACCATATTTCACTTAGCGACAGTGGAGAAAACGAGTTGCCTGATATTGGTTCTCCTTGAACCATAATCACTTAGGATAGTTGAGAAACGAATTGCCCGGAGAGTAACCCGCAAAGCCCTATGGTTCTCCTGAACCATATTTCTCACTTAGCTTGGTAGAGAAAATGAGTTCTGACATTGTCTCCCTTGAACCATAATCTCACTTAGCGACAGTTGAGAACGAGTTGTGTGATAAGGTTCTTTTCAGAAACCGTACTTCAGCTTCTCAAGGTTGAGTGAGAACCCATGGTGTTACCGCAAACTGAAACGATATCGATATTCCACCATGCAAAGCCTCAAATCATATAACGTCAGAAAATAAACTTTCCACAGGTTTCGGTTATCTGCTCTGGGACATTGTAGCCCTTTTAGAGATGAAAATGCACCCATTGTCTAGATGATTAGACGTTTCGTCTTATCCTATCAGGATAGCCTCGAAGCGTGACGTCAGATCATCATGCTACTGTTGATAGCACTTTGGCGGCAAGTGAGCGTTGTGTGTACATCTTTACCGATCCCCGTCTTTATCCTATATCGCGATCAGAAGGTTCCAGGTGTACCATTCAAGGGGTTTCATTGATACGTTGTGTTGAAGATCTGACGTCACGCTTCGATGCTCGCGGGCTAGCTACCAACCAAGGTCAAAGTTGAGCATCTGGAAAACATGGCGGCGTACGGCCAGGATCTGGCGTAATTCCCGCGCCTCTAGCTCAAAGCATGATGTCAGATCTTCAGGATACTGATGACAGCACTTTGGCGGTAAGTGAGCGTACGTTATGGTACCACACGCGCGTGTTAGCCAATGATCGCTAGATTCCGCACATACGCACATCAACTGCTAAATATGCCAAACGCAACGCACTATCGTTGCCTAAATAATGATCAACAGAAACAAAACGTGCTTCAATAGCTCATGCACGGTGCATATTTAATTCCATAAAGTGGAGAGATCTATGTAATTAAGCAATTTTAAACAATTAAATTAAATGTACTGATACGGGTTATTCCTTTGTTATTGGGAGGGAGAGTTTGCTGGTATCCGATACCTGGATACCGACCGAAACTGTCATTACTCGTTCCAGCGTTTGCCAGTTACCCGTAAACGACTTAAAATTCTGACTGAACATTAAGCCACCCAAATGGAAGTCTCTGATTTTGGTAGTGTGTGGGAATGGGGCTACGAGTCGTTTTTAATATAGAGGCAGGAAATTATTACAGTAAGTCCACAATTATTATGACACAAATAAAACAAGAGAACCGTGTGTTCATATTTGTTATTTTATACATTCTGCGTATGTATGTGTTTTTACAAATTGTTCACGAGACCCAGGTATCCGAAAATTTACCATTTGATATCCGGTTCCGAAAATAAGCGAAAATACACAGCCTCAAGAGGAGTTAACAGTGAGGACGAAAGTGGAGGACACTTTTTTTTTACTTTCAAATAGGCAAAGTGGTCAAACGTGGCAAAGTGGCAAATGCAATTTAAATGTAAATGGACAACCTCAACTAACTGCACCGCTTTTTCCTCTGGACCGAGTAAGTTTTGAAGTGTCTGTCAATGTTTGAAGTGTTGTTGTTCGTTGCTGGCACGGTGCAGTTGAAAATACACATATTATTATGTGGTTCACTGTTTTTGTCGAAGGGAGTCAGGCGTAGCCAGAACTTTTCAGTGTGTGGGCAAGGGGTATTTCTTTTCAGTGGGGTGGGGGAGGTATGGATTTTTCTCTTTTTTTCTTTTCTGTTCTTTGGGGCACTATGAGGATTTTTCTTGGGGGAACCTGGGGCACTGGAAATTTGTAGGGGCACGTCCCCCCAGGTCCCCATGGCTACGCCGCTGAGGCGCGAGGGTAATCTTGGCTACGTGTCTTGACCAATTGTAAGAGGGTTCGTTGTTCTGATGAGAACGCAAGCTCAATGATCGTTGAAGGAGCTGGGGTATATTAAAGATGCACGAGCAACTCAAATAGTACACACCACACACGAAAACATAGCAAGACTATCATGGGCGAAGCAACGCGCGTTTGCAATACATGTTTCTGTGGTCAGGAATTGTCATCTTATATAGGCCTAACGCCAAAAATGAGTCTCCGGTTTCTGGTCTCGCGCAAGTCGCCTCAGACCCGCGTGTCGGCATTTTTAATATTTTTATTTATTTATTTATTTGTTTTGCTAGAAACGAGTCCAATTGCAGTAAACGATGTCAACATGCATGTTAGTGAGCGCCTCAGCAAGCAGCCACCACAACAGCTTCCAGTTTTTGTGCTAAGTAGGCCTAAGTGTTTTGTAGCTACAAGTTTGTCTTCATTTTATACTAGTGGATTTCTTATTACATCTGGAATCTACTGGACGTTTTATGTGAGTATTTGTATATTTGTTTTCATAATAAGGAAAACCTGTTTTTTTTTTTTTTTTTTGTCTGTCTCTGCAGTAAGTTTTTACTGTTGAGTGTATATACATTTTGGATCTTCATTTTATTTGTGCAGTCAACTCTGATTTAGATTATAACCTGTAGCTAGAGATTATAACCCATAGCTTGACCATGCTTCTTGTTTGATCAACAACTTTGTGATCAGACAATGGAGGTCTACATCCTGTTTATTCTACTCCTGCTATCCAGACCATTGTGTCTCAATGACTCATCAGAAGATGGCTACAAGATGCACCCATTCAGATTGTCACCCAAGATCCGCCATCTTAAACTTTTCACCTGAACTCTTAATTTCTGGTGACATAAACCCAAACCCTGGACCTGAATCACTGATCAACACACCCACAAACACCACTCAGCTCCATAAAATTTCCTACAGCCGCAATGGACTACTCAATCTTCGCAATGCTCCATGTACTGATGTAGCTTTATCTTATTCAGCATTGAGTCAATTGAACTGTCTGGAATACTTGCTAATCAACCCAAACATACTGCCGCACACATAGAGGTAAAAAGCTGGTCGCCGTAGAATGGACAAACTTACACAACTAGCACTCCAGCCTTACTAAACCCAGCAGTGAACTTAACCACATCAACAAGCGACATGGCATAACTTCAACCCAACTACGTATTCATGATGAGTCTAAACTCAGCTCTGTACTAAACACTCAATCCATATGTAACAAATCGGATGAATTTGTTGACTTTGTACTCAAAACAATTTGGATCTTGTTGCCTATCGAGACATGGTTTAAACCTGAAGATGACTTGCTACCCCGTGAGTGTACTCCTGCTGGCTACTTTCCATCATATCCCCAGACCAACAAAGACCGGTGGAGGGGTTGCACTTCTTTAGGTCCACTGTCAGTATGAAAAGTGTTAACATTGACTACCTAACATTTGAACTTCTGCATGCTGAGGTAACGTGCAACCTCAGATCTGTTCGCCTTGTTAATATTTATCGACCAGAAAGGGATGTTGATGGTAAACATGTAAACTTCTCCAGTTTTCTGCAGGAATTTGAGAAATTAATTGTGGATTATCTCTGCACCCATCTGACATTATTTTAACCGGCGATTTTAATATTCATATGGACATCTCTTCAAACAATTATGCGAATCAGTTTAAAGATCTGCCTCGCTCATGGACTTATCCAGCATATCACAGCACCCACTCATCGATATGGTCACTGTCTTGACCTCATGATAACGCGTGAAAATACTTCACCTCTCATCTCGAATATAACTATCCATCCCGGCTTATCTGATCATTATGCAATCATGGCAGATATGAACCTTAAAAAACCTCCCATACCTACCATTTCTGTAACTACTCGCCACTGGAAAATGTAAATATTAGAGATTTATGTCATGATATTGAATCTCAACTGGAAAATGTAAACCTTGAAGATGGTGAGCTGATTCTGTGTCTAATCTATTTGAATCTACTGTCCGTAACATCTTGATGATCATGCCGCAAAAACAGAACTGTAAAACACAATCTGAATACCTCGGTCAATGATAATATTCGTGCTGCAAGGAAACCCGTCGTCAACTTGAACGAAAATGGCGTGACAATGGAAACTTGAGTACATCGGCAAGAATACTGTAACCAACGAGATATTGTGAAGAACATGATTAACCAGGCAAAATAACTCACTACTCATCTCTTTGTGGAAGAGAACTCAGACGAAAACTCTTTAACATTGTTGAAAAGCTGTTTCATAAACCCAAAGTTCCAGTGCTTCCATCTACACACCCAATCAGGACCTCGCTAATGAATTTCAAAATTTTGTCACAAAACTGAGAATATCCGTCGTTCTTTCCCCAGTACCGTATCATCGACAAACACTGTCACGCAAGGATCCACAATGTACTGTCTATGTTTGAGCCTACTAGTACTATGTATGGAGATCAAGAAACCACAGAAATCGCCATCAAAATCGTGTGAACTTGATCCAGTGCCAACTTCGCTAATAAAACAAAATTTGATGTGTTTGCTATATATCACAATTATTGTAAACAGATTTCTTCCGGTTGTTTCCTGATAGCCAGAAGATTGCTCATGTTAAACCACCCTGAAGAAACCCAATTTGGACAAGGAAGTTAAAATTACCCACCGGTAGCAAATTTAAGTACTTGAAAACAATCGAGCGAGTTGTTTCATCACGGATCTCTGACCATGTTCGTGCGAATAACCTGTCGGACACATTTCAGTCAGCTCATAAACCATTTCATGGAACGGAAACTGCTTTTCCGCGTCAACAATGACATTTTATCTGCATGGATGATGGAAAATCACTGCATTAAGTTTTGTTAGACTTAACTGCCGTTTTGACACGGTCGATCACAAAATCCTTTCTCCCACCTTCAATATCATCTTGAATACATGACACAGCCCTGGATTGGTGTAACCTACCTTTAAATAGGCTAGCATGTTTGTATTGGTAATGCCACCGAGCCTGTTATTCTTGACTATTCTGTACCCCAAGGCCCGTGCTCGCCCATGGGTTTACTGCTTATACGTTTCCAGTTCGTGATATCATTTTGAAGTATAATTTAAATTACCATGTCTACGCTGATGACACGCAGCTCTACATTACTTTTTAAATCTTTTCAAGAACCTGCTGATCCTGCATTACAACACTGGAGAAATGTATTCAAGAGATTCAAGTTGATGAGACAAAACTTCCTGAAATTGAACGACGAAAAAACAGAATTTGTTCTATTTGGATCACGTCAGCAATTGTCTAAAATGTCTCTTCCATTTATTGACATTGACTCGCAGATAACCCCTCATCAAGCAGTTATGTAATTTGGGTGTTATATTTGACTGACAATGACTTTAAAACCTCATATCTCCAACATTGTTCGCATATCATCATTTCATATCAAATTGTTCATGCGTTTGTCACATCACGTCCGATAACGGAATGTCACTCTACGGTCTCCGCAGAATCAAATATCTCGTCTTCAGCACATACAAACACAGCAGCTCGTGTTGTGACTTTGTCCAGAAAGTCATGCCATCACGCCAATCTTGAAAGAACTGCACTGGCTTCCTGTTTCACAGAGAATTGTTTTAAACTTATGCTAATTGTTCACAAATCTTTTAATAACATTGTTCAATTTATATTTCGAACGCTCCAGCAACATGTCACCCTAAAGGAACCAACTTCAAAACGGAACTGGGTGATAGCTTTTTCTGTCGCGGCTCCGAGACTCTGGAATCATCTTCCAACTAAACTCAAATCTTGTCATAGTATAACCAGATTTAAGTCGATGCTTAAAACTCATCTTATGTCACAATTCTTCAAAGATGATGTATATTTGTAATTGCACTGTAGGTACATGTATCTCAGTACATAATTTTTCCCCATGTTATCATTGTATATTGTTTGTATTCATGTTTTTATCTTTGTTTCGCGCCTTGAGCGCCCAGCAGGTGGATATGTGCGCTACAAATCTTTATTATTATTATTAAATTGCTGGATCGATTGCAATTCCTGCTGTTCGGTTTAAAACGACTTTTGCCCAATCTGTGAGGCATCTCTTAGACATAAAAGGTATGGGAAAATTTTGTCTGGTTCCAATAGCCGCGTAGTACATGTATCATGTTTTCACTGATGGGAAAAAGGATTACCAAAAAAAAAAAAGAAAAGTGCATCACCGCACGAATTTGAAGCCAACCTATTGACCAGAATCCGTGACTTTTTGCCTACGCAGTTTTCAAAAGGTACCGGCTACTTGTATACATAATTCACCGTATTAAAGTTAGGTTTTAATTAGAAATTATCAGAAATCTATGTAGGTAATACACTTCTGTTATTATTATTTTATGAAGAAGCAAAACCATTCTATATTATTCACAGCTTTAGAGCTTTTTTCTTTTTTATTTTTAAAATCTGAAGAAAATGAGTCGAGATTAATTCTTTAAATACAGTGGTTCGTGTACATTCTGGACTGCTGAACAAGATTCGCAAGCTGCTTCGCTGAATCATTTTCGCGTGTAGTGCATAGACAAGCATAGTCATCAATACATTCTTTATATAAACATCAGTACATGCTTTATGTTCAAGCTAGTAGTCAGATCTGGTACTTTCCAACATTGTTCCATTTCGAAATGTCTCATTCGAACGAATGCATATTTTCCCATTTCTAAATTAGAAATTAGCAATTTTACTGATTGAATTAAAAAAAAAAAATGTCAGTCAAATACAGATTTACACTGGAAATATGAGACGAATACCCATTTCAAAATATCGGTGTAACTGAGCAAATCCGAAGCTGAAGGGGACAAAAATGATTAAAGATTGACATTTAGATGTACCCTACACCAGGCACTTGGACCAGGGGATGGGGACAGTCGGGTAAATGCATATTTGAAATCTAACCTGTAAAGACATTAACCCAGTTGTATTTGAATTTCACGTGAATACGAACCATATAAAACATCTGAATCAGAGCCATCTCGTGAGAAACAACCTCGAGGTGATACTGAAAATCCAATTCTATTATTTTGCCAGTTATGGCGTAGATTTACGTCAGGAGACTTGATCATGGATTAACTAGGAAATGATCTTTGAAAATAGGGCACTTGCCCTAGACTGAAATCCATCCAATCCAGTATTCGTTGATCACCTACGGTTAGATGTCTTATACGAATCACCGAGGGTTCTGATCCAGCTGCCCGGCAATTCTAAAAGTCTCAATTGTGGGTTATATTTGCATGGAACTCGGAGTGTAGTTTAGATTAGGCCTAACTGTGACTGAAAATAATACCCTGCACAATCAAGTCACATTACCGTAGAACATTAAAATTATGTATATACACTCACTGGCCAAAAGTATTGCAACATGAATTTGTAGAGACATTGCTCAGACGGATGGCTGCAATTATCAGGTCACGTGGTTACCGACAAAGTATTGAGGACTTGTTTCGAGCAAGAACAGTAAAAAGAACATTGACTTCAAAACACAGGCACTTTCAAGAAGTCTTAAGTAGTGTAAATAAAATAAATAAACTAGAAATTCAGAGTTTGTGAACAAACTCAAGGTGTCTGAAGTGACGGTAATTGATGTCCTCATCAATTGGGATCATGTTAAAATGTGACTTAAGATTCGTCAAATGAGTACTTGACCATTAAGTAACACTTAAAACATATCGCTAGAAGGCGCTGTAACGTGTGATGAGTTCCAGCACTGAGATAGTTAATTGCAACTTGTCATGACTTGTATCATTGAAATTGTGTTAATTGATACCACCTTCCTCATTTGTAAGGTGCCTGGTACTTTGTAGGATCTGCCTTGTCTTCATACTAAAATTGTAGACAGTTTATCCAAGTTTGTATGGTCATGTTTGAATGGAATGATTGTCAGTGATTTTTGTTAACTTTAGGGAATACATCCTCTGTGTAGTCGTAGTCATCTGGGCAAAGATAAACTAGTTGCATTGCTTGCTGTACAGTTTTCAACTCGTTCAGGCAGAAATGATGCAGTTTCATATAATTAGAATATCTATGTTCATGTTGCCAATATTGAACCATCTGTGTTAGTTCTGCAGTATTTATACAAATTTTCACAATTAATTACGCAAGTTGAAATGCTTACAACATTTGAACAGCAATTAAACATAGTTCTACATTGTGATGTCGAATTCACTTATATCTTTCATTTAGAAGCTGTAATCTTGTCCAAGACCTTGGTGTTTTCACGTCCATAAACCATCATACACTTATGTCATGAATCAAACATAGAGGCGCTGTTTCAAGTTTAAGTTTGATCGTCTAGGCAGGATCCAAAACTTGAACTTGAAACAAGAAGGTCTTGGAACCAAGACTAGGCAAGCTGCTGCACAATAGCTGTAATAAATACCATACCAATATCCGTCCTTCATCGTCCAGGGTCGTCCACATTCAGAATAATGTGAAATTATTTTAATAATTGACCTTCCAAATGTATAGCAGATGATGTTGTGATTCACAACAACTCTTTACAAAGAAACTATTAGTTTTGTAAATAAGGCATGTAATACCTCTCTGCATTTTATACGGCTGCTCTCCTATCTTAGTGAACACTAACAATTTACTTCAAACAATGTTTGAATACACATTAATTGTGAACAAATTTATATTGTGCTCACCTGTATAATTTATATGTAAATTCTGTAATTTTATGATTCATTAATTCTGTAATTTTATGCATTCATTATATTCCTTAAAAAAAACACAAGGTCTACAAATTCTAGTTTCATTTGTTATTTAATAAATAAATAAATAAACGAAACATCATATAAATGTACAGTTATAATGGATTTATTTATTTGTTTATTTTTTCATTTGTCTCTGTCTGTTTCAAAAGTAAGTTGTCTTACCATTTCAAAGAAATAGCTGGTATTGGCTTTTCAACAGCCCTTCCATTCGTACAAAAATGACACTGCAGTAGTTAATACGATCTATGGTTTTAGAAATATTGAGCGCATCCGTTAGCTTAAACGCCCAACCACACATCTATAAAATATATTTTATCCTGCAAGAGCTTTAGCCTGTGAAACCGCAAACGTCCCCGTGAAGACCGCCAGCTGTTTTCCAGTAGATAACGATCTCAGTCTCTGCGGTTTAGTAACAATGTGCCCCAGAACCACGAGTGTCTGTGTGTTAAGTCAATGGATTTTGGCCCAGAAAAGGAATTTGAAGAAAAACAAATCAAATTTGACTTCGGTACGACCGAAGCAAATGTCAGACGATTTTGACGTTAACTTTTCAAATGTTGCCTAAGCCTTGATCTATCAGATCCCAGATTATGAACATCATAGCTTTTAGTATATTTTGATATACAGTCGATAGCAAATGGTCATTTTAAAACTTAAATGGTTGTACTTGATACCTGATGACGTGATCATGACGTAACTAGATTCATCTACATGATAAGGTCTTTATATGTGTGAAGTTTCAAGGTTGTGTGATATTGTTAACTTGCACTTTCGATGTAGAAGAGTTAATGAGAAGAAGAAGGAGAAGAAAAAAAACGGAACAATAAATACTTGTTCGGCTGAAAAGCCGAACACCTAATTATTGTAACACAGTTCTCCAAACTGAACTTTGGTGTGAATTTCAATGTTGCAATACTTATGGCCAGTGAGTGTATTTGTTTTGGACGTATGACGTTTTACTTATTGAGCAATTATCTACTGAAAACAATATAATGTTTGTGTTCGTTCGAAACGAAAATGTACAAAAATTGTTTTTGCGTTTTACGAAGTGACACGCGGTTACGTATTTATTGGGAACGTTCGGGAACGTAAAACGAAAAGGCGTGCTGTGCT
>JAQQFT010000392.1:0-28051 GCA_029582265.1 Zoroaster sp. YZ-2022 | reverse complement strand
CTTTTTAGTTTTTTCTTCAAACCTTTTCGGGGGCCAAAACCCCTTGACTTAACACACACCAGACACTCGTGGTTCTGACCATTTTTTAAAAACCCGCAAAACTGAGATCGTTATCTACTGGGAAAACAGGGCGGTTTTCCCGGGGACGGCGGTTTCACAGGCTAAAGTTTTGGGAAAAAAACCGCAAAACTGAGATCGTTATCATTAAAAACAGCTGGCCCTTTCACGGGACGTTTGGGTCACAGGCTAAAGCTCTTGCAGGAAAAATATATTTTATAGATGGGGGTTTCTTTTAACCCAAAAACGGATGGTTTCATTTTTCTAAACCATAGATCGTATTAACTAATATGCAAGTACTCATTTGACAATCTTAAGTAAATTTTTTTTGGGCCCAATTGATGAGGTTTCCCGTCACTTGAAAATTTTTTGTGCAAAACTCTAAATTTTTAGTTTGTATTTGAGTTTGAATTTAAAAACTTTAGTGGTCATTGGTGGCGCTGATCATCACATATATTTAAAAACTTAAAACCCTTTGTGGAGCACCCTGAAAAAATTCCTTTTTTCAACTGATTCGAAGCACAAGAGGGGGGAAAAAAAAAAATTTGCAAAGTTGATGTTTTTTGAAAAAACCTTACTTTTGTACTTCATCTCAGAACAACAAAAAATGAAACACGGTTGGGGCCCCAATTTGACCCGCCCCGTCAAACGAAACAAATTTTAAATTTTTAAAAAAAATCATATCTCAATAACCAAAAGGGAAATTAAATTTTTTTGTACCATTTATGATCGTTTTGTCAAAAAGATAAAAAAAAGGTCCCCTAATTTGACCTTATTAATTAATAAAATGTCGGGTTTTTTAAAGCTTTTTAAACAAACAAAGCGTGTAATTTTTACCTGCCCCTCGGGGATAAATCATTCCCCGAAAACCCTCTCACCCTGGGGGGGTATACAGCTCAATTGCCATTTGGGATATGGGCTAATCAAACAACAACCAACTCTGCCCCACAGGTCCCCTTTTCCCTGGGTGGGGAAGCATTTATGAAAGTGTCTTGCTCAGGACACAAGCCCCCGGGCGCAGCCAGGATTCAACCCACATTCTGACGCTCGCCTGAACCAAATGATGCACTAAACCGCCCCGACCGGGGACTCCCCCCATGGGCCCGGGACTTCCGTCCCAAAACCGGGAAATCAAAAAAATTAAAAAAAAACAAACTCAACAACCCAAAATAATTAAAATTTTTTGTAGATTGCAGCCCATTAAGTCAAAAAGACATTTACAAAGATGCCCCCATTGACTATTTCTGTCCAAACCGAAGTCGTCGAAATTTTTAAAAAAAATCATATTCAACAACCACAAGGGGGAAAATTTTGTACCATTTACAGGTTTAATTTTAAAAAAATTTTTCAAAAAGGTAAACCCCAATTGACCTCTTTCCCAAAACCCAAAGCAAATTTTAATTTTAAAAAAAAATATATTCAACAACCACAAGAGGTAAATTCACAATTTTGTCCATTGTAAATCTTTAAATGTCAAAAATTGTCACAAAGTTGCCCCCAAATTTGACCTTTATTTCCTGTCTAAACCAAGTAAAATTTTTAATTTTTAAAAACAAAACCCCAAAAGAGGAAAATTCACAATATTTGCACCATTGCAGAGTTTTTGTAAAAAAATTTTAAAAAAAAGGGCCCAATTTTTTATTTTACTTCCTCCCACCTAGGTTTTTTAAACAAACTCGAATCTCTATTTTACTTCTTCTCCCCGCGACTGTCCAAACAAAAAATACTTCAAACTTCAAAACTTAAAACCCATGTATTAGAACTTAAAAGTAGATAAAACACGAGTTGTGAGGACCCAATTTGACCTTTTTTCCTGTCCAAACCGGAAGTCAAATTTTTAATTTTTTAAAAAAAATCTTTCTCAACAACCAAAAGGGAAAATTCCCAAATTTTTCCATTGACAGACCCTAATTGTCAAAATATATTTACAAAAGATGCCCCAATTTGCCCTTTATTTCCCTGTCCAAACCAGAAGTAAAATTTTTAAAATTTTTAAAAAATCATATTCCAACAACCAAAGGGGTAATTCCAATTTTTTAAATTTAAAAACCAATTAAATTTGTCGCTTTAAAAGGGGCCCCTTTGACTTTTTTCCCCCAAACCCGGGAAGTAAAAGTTTATTTAAAAATCATATCTCAAAAACCCCGAGGAAAACAAAATTTTTTGTACCATTGCGTCTCTAATTGTCAAAATATATTTAAAAAAAGATGCCCCAATTTGACATTACTTCCTGCCCAAACCGAAGTCAAAGTTTAATATTTAAAAATCAATTTCCAAAACCAAAACAAATTAAAATTTTTTGTACCTTTGTACTGACTTTAAATTGTCCAAAAATATTTACAAACAGGTACTAATTTGACCTTTTTATCTCCAACACCTAGGTTGTGTCAAGACAAACCGAATTTAGTTTTACTTTTTTTCCCCCCGCGACTGTCCGGAAACAAACACATATTTGCAAACGTCACATGAACTTGAAACTTGGTGTACTTGAACAAAAGTGATGAAACAAAAAGGGGGCCCCCAATTTTGACCTACTTCCGCCCAAACCGAAGTAAAATTTATTATTTAAAAATCATATCTCAAAAACCCCAAAGAGGTAAAATTCACAATTTTTTCCCTGTACAATGCTAATTTCAAAAAAATATTTAACGGTGACCCCATTTGCCCTTTACTTTTGCCCAAACCGGGAAAGTCAAAGTTTAATATTTAAAAATCAATCTCAAAAACCCACAAGAGGAATTCAAATTTTGAATTGTACAGACCAAAATTGTCAAAAAATATTTACCGGTGACCCCAATTTGACCTTCCCTGCCCAAACCCGGAAGACAAAATTTAATATTTAAAAAATCATATCCAAAAACCCCAAAGAGGTAACAAAATTTTTTGTACCATTGTACAGACCCAATTGTAAAAATATATTTAAAAAAAGATGACTAATTTGACCTTTTTCCCTGCCCAAAAAAAGTAAAGTTTAATTTTAAAAAAAATCATTTTTTAAAAACCCAAAAAAGAGGTAAAAAATTTTTTTTTATCCATTGTACAGCCCTTAATTGTCAAAAAAACAAAAGATAATTGACCTTTCGCCCAAACCCGGGAAGTCAAGGTTTAATTTTTAAAAAAAATCATTCTCAACAACCACAAGAGGAATTCCTTTTTTTACCATTGTACAGATCTCTTTGTCAAAATATATTTAAAAAAAGATGACCCCAATTTGACCTTCTTCCTGTCCAAACCGGTAAAGGTTTTAAATATTAAAAAATCATATCTCAACAACCAAAAGAGGAAAATTAAAATTTTTTGTACCATTGTCAGATCGCTTTGTCAAAAATATTTACAAAAGTGCCCCCAATTTTGCCCTTTTCTTCAAACCGGAAGTAAAGGGTTTTATTTAAAAATCATTTTCAAAAACCCACAACGGGTAACTTAAATTTTTTTGTACCATTGTTATCGTTTTGTAAAAAAAATATTTACAAACAGGTGCCCCTTTTTGACCTTTAATCCCCGAACACCTAGGTTTGTGTCAAGAAAAACTCAATTTAGTTTTACTTCTTTTCCCCCGACGTCCGGTAACAAAAACATATTGCAAACGTCACATGAACTTGAAACTTGGCATGAAAAGAACTTAACATGAATAAAACACGGTTGTGGGCCCCCAATTTGACCCTACTTCCTGTCCAAAACCCGGGAAGTAAAATTTTTATTTTTTAAAAAAAATCTTTCTCAAAAACCCACAAGAGGTAATTCAAAATTTTTTTGACCATTGTAAAAATCGCTAATTTCGAAAAATTTTTAACGGTGCCCCCAATTTGACCATTCCTGCCCAAAACCAAGTCAAAGTTTAAATTAAAAAAAATCTTCTCAACAACCAAAAGAGGTAATTCAAAATTTTTTGTCCCATTTCAGACCGCTAATTGTCGAAAATATTTCAAAGGTGCCCCTTTTTGACCTACTTCCTGCCCAAACCCGGGAAAGTCAAAATTTAATTTAAAACAAATCATTCTCAAACAACCACAAGAGGTAACACAATTTTGTACCATTTACGATCGCAATTGTCGAAAAAATTTACAAAAAGGTGACCCAATTTGATTTACTTCCTGCCCAAAACCGAAGTAAAATTTTTAATTTTTAAAAATACATATCTCAACAACCACAAGAGGAAAACAAAAATTTTTGTACCATTGTACGATCTTAATTGTCAAAAAAATTTACAAAAGTAAACCCTTTTTGACCTTACCCGCCCAAAACCCAGTAAATTTTTTATTAAAAAATCATTAACCCCAAAGATGTTTTTTTGCACCTTTGGGGTTTTAAAAAAAAATTGTCGAAAATAACCGGTGCCCCCATTTGACCTTCTTCCTTCCAAACGGGAAGTAAAAATTTTTAAAAAAATCATATCTCAACAACCACAAGGGAAAATTCAAATTTTGTACCATTTGAAGTGTTGTCAAAAATAAAAAAAGGGACCCCAATTTGACCTTACACCCTGTCCAAACCAAGTCAAATTTAATTTAAAAAATATTCTCAAAACCAAATCATAAATTCAAATTTTATACCATTGTACAGACCGTTAATTGTAAAAAGATATTTAAAAAGGCCCCCAATTTGACCCCCGTCCAAACCGGAAGTCGTTTTAATTTTAAAAAAAAATCATATCTCAAAACCAAAAGATAAAACACAATTGTTTCCCTTGTACTGTAATTGTCAAAAATATTTACAAAAAGGTGCCCTATTTGCCCCTTTTCCTTTCCCAAAACCCGGGAAGAAACTTTAAATTGAAAAAATCATATCTCAACAACCCAAAGATGCCCATTGACATTTTTGACCATTTAGTTGTTAATTGTCGAAAATATTTACAAAAAGGGACCACAATTTGCCCTTAATTTCCCGCCCAAACCGGAACCCAAAAGTTTTTTTTAAAAAAAAAAATTTTTCAACAACCCAAAATAAATTCAAAATTTTTTGTACCATTATTGTTAATTGTCAAAAATATTTAAAAAAAAGGTGACCCAATTTGTTTTATTCCCGTCTAAAGGAAGTAAAAGTTTCATTTTAAAAAAAAATTTTCCACAAGAGGAAAACCCAAAACTGCACCATTGCCGATCGTTTTTGTCAAAAAAAAAAAAAGGGTGTAATTTGCCCTTTTACCCCGAACACCTAGGTTTGTGTAAAAAAACTGAATTTCTAGTTCTACTTAATTTTTTTTTTTCCTTTTGTTTCAATAATTTTTTACTTTAAAACATTTTACACCCCAAATTTTTTTGTACTTTCACATTTTTTTTGTTCTGAGAATTTTCCCCCCTGACTTGTTTGCCACATTTTAATTTTTTTTAATTCTTTTATTTAAAAAAAATTTTTTCAATGCTTTTTATTTATACCACTTCATTTTTTTTTTTATATTAATTTTTAAAAATTTTCTTTATTTGGGTTTATGTTCATTTTTTATAAAAATTTTTATTCTTTTATTTGTATTGCCTTTTTTTTATTTTTGAAAAGGACATTTTCTTCCCCAGATGGAAATAATGTTGCTGAATCTTGTATATTTTAAAGTGGTCCATGGGGTATAAATAATTTTGTCCCAGACTGACTCCCACACCATTTTATTTCACTTGACCTCCAGACGGCATCCCCAACCATTTTTATTATTGGACCTACCCCCGAATTATAACCAACAAAAACCGCCACTCGTAAATGACTTTTTTAAAATTTATATATATATATATATATATATATATATATATATATATATATATATATATATATATATATATATATATATATATATATATATATATATATCAACAAACAACACCTTTGACGTCACTATGGGGGAAACCAGAGAGCAGAGAATGAACAGTTGGGTTTTTCCCCCTCTCCCGCTAAAAAAAATATAAACAATATCGGTCTATACCGGACGATGGGCTCGATACACAGGGGAACCCCCAAAGAAGAGAGAATAAAAAGGAAAAGCAAAATCTTTCAAAAAAAAGATCTCAAAAAAACCATTGAAGCCAACGAAAGTCGTCAACATCCTCGATTTACATTTGAGAACCTGAAAAATTCAAACCATACCAAACCCAAAAACACACTCTACGTACTGCAAATCCCACCCCCCATCATAATCAAAACATCCCCGAATCCATAAAACGAAGATTGTCAGAAAATCATCAGACGAAGATACATTCAACGAAGGACACTACCATATCAAAAAGGGTTTCAAGGGGTTAAAACAACCCAAAAACGCCTACGCCGCATAAAGTAAATCACAACCCTAATGTAAATGGAAACCCCCCGACAACAGAAAAGTCAAGAAAACATAGGAAAGAATTTAAACCCGATCGACAAAGCCGACCGGCCCTAAAAAATTTTCAGAAACACACACATATATATATATATATATATATATATATATATATATATATATATATATATTCTTGATTAGAAAACACACTCGGTCTCACCAACTACTCTCTCTCTCTCGCACTTCTCGCTCTACTGTACTGTAATTTCAATGTGATATTTGTTCAATAACTCACACACAGTGTCTTTCGGCAGCTATCCACGTCAATGTTTGGTTGTATAGTTTATAGCAGCTACTCTCCCACGTGAGATAGTCTGGGCACGAAGGCGGGTATTGGAAAACTTCGGATACGATTGCCAATACAGCTAAAAACACGATCGAAGTTTAATATCATGTTTATCTTTATTAAACGAACTGAGTACCACAAAAGAGCTTTGATGAATGATACGCGAAAAGAAAAGAAAGGGATTAAGCCACTAAATCCCCAAAACGTAAAAACGTGGAAGAATGTTAAGACAAGGATTTGTATTTAAAAAAGAACAATAAAAATAAACAGGCTATTTTGTACATAAATTGAAACGTGAGAACTATTACGAATCAATGTGATTAATGTTAACCACACGATAGTGAAGATTAACAATTGATAGAAAATTAAAAGTGATAACTTAATACAGAAGGTAAGCAGACGGGAGTACATAACAAACGTAAAAGGCTGATTATCGTACCAGCAAACAAACGCTTGACAGGGCGCGTGGTGAGCGCACATAAAACGGCTCACAGATTGGCTGGATGGACGCTAAACTTTGAAGAAGAGGGTGGGTAGCTTTGAGGTACAAGAGTGGATAACGAGCAGTGAAAATGACTAATAGGGCCCAACTATTGAATACAACTAACCAAATGGAGGATGAAAGCCTGGAACAACACATGGATGGGAATGTATAACGGTTGAAAGGAAGGATAGGATTTATAAACATTAAGCGCAAATGAATTGTAACTGATGATAACAATACATTGATGAAGAAAGCGTAAGTCTAAATATATAAAAAAAACAGGTGGGTAAAACAATTTAAAACTAATTAAGGTTTGAAAGAGTGATTTTTTTTAATGAATTAATTTATGCAAAACAGTTAAGTTTAACTCATGGACAAACAAAACAACGAGAAATTATTCGATAAGATCTGTATTTGTTAAAACCTTTACGGGCATACAACATGTCATTAATAAATTTGTGAGTTAAATTTGACTTAAAATGGGGTCAACATTGGTATTAGACACAAACGTTTGTGGAAAGAAACATGATGAAACTGAACCAAATCTGTTGATAATTGATTCATGGAAACCACACTTTAGTCTGATTGAAAACATTTTCAAAATAAGGGTTAGTCTGTGACTACAGACAGAGTGTTTCATATCAATGGCATTCGCCTTGAACAGTTAGCTATGACTGAAATTAACATAACTAATTCTTTTGTGAGGTTTGATAAATACAGAAATGATATTTATCATTATGCAGAGTAAAATTGTCGATGGAGCTTGATGTGTGTGTGTGTGTGTGTGTGTGTGTGTGTGTGTGTGCACAGTGTAGCATACACTGTGGACTTCGAAGAAAGGATGTCCAATATAGTGTAGGAACCTACTGTGTGGGGACTTCACACGTCCACACAGCAAGCTTGGACTTTGGAAAGTACGAATATCTCTGAAATTAGTGATTTGTCTAAGCAGCAATTTTGACTAAATCGAAGGATATTATTAAAAGGGAAAAATAGAACGAAAAACCGCCTGCTAAAAACACTCTTCTGTGTGAAATGGGAACGATTTTAAGAATTACTGTGCTTACACATGAGAACAAAAGGAATGTCCAATAGCGGTTAGCAATAACGTCTGTGTGTGTGTGCGTAACGTAATATTGTTTACTCGTTGTGTCCAAAACACAATAGAACAATTGGACCCCACAAGGTAACTATAGAAAACTGAACCTACAGGAGAATTATAAGGAAAAGGGATAATAGAACGAACAAAGGAATACCCCACAAATCAATGTGCGTGAGGGTGAGTGTGTGTGTGTGAACGAACATCACTATTTCAAGTTGGGTCCAAAACACAATAGAACAATTGGGACCCCACAAGGTAACTATAGAAAATCTTGAATTCCCACAGGAGAATTATAAGGAAAAGGAATAGAACGAACAAAGGAATACCCCAAATCAATGTGTGTGTGTGTGTGTGTGTGTGTGTGTGTGTGTGTGTGTGTGTGTGTGTGTGTGTGTGTGTGTGTGTGTGTGTGTGTGTGTGTGTGTGTGTGTGTGTGTGTGTGTGTGTGTGTGCGTGTGTGCACAGCAGTAGCACCTATGTGACTCGGAAGAAAGATGTCCACATAGTGTAGGAACTCTGTGCACTGTGTGGACTTCACACGCCCACACAGTGTTTTTGGACTTGGAAAAGTACGAATATCTCTGAAATTAGTGATTTGTCTACAGGTTCTTGACTTAAATCAAGGATATTATTAAAAGGAAAATAGAACGTAAAACCGCCAAAAACACTCTTCTGTGTTAAATGGTTACGATTTTAAGAAATTACTGTGCTTAAGTACATGAGAACAAAGGAATGTCCACATAGTGATAGCAACAACGGTCTGTGTGTGTGTGTGTGTGTGTGTGTGTGTGTGTGTGTGTGTGTGTGTGTGTGTGCACAGGCGTAGCATACACTATGTGGACTTCGAAGAAAGGATGTCCACATAGTGTAGGACTCTGTGCACTGTGTGGACTTACACACGCACACAGTAAGTTTTTGGACTTTGAAAAGTACTGAATATCTCTGAAATTAGTGATTTGTCTAGCAGGTTCGTTGGACTTAAATCGAAGGATATTATTAAAAGGGAAAATAGAACGAAAACCGCTCAAAAACACTCTTCTGTGTGAAATGGAACGATTTAAGAAATTATGTGCTTAGCACATGAGAACAAAGGAATGTCCACATAGTGATAGCAACAACGTGTGTGTGTGTGTGTGTGTGTGTGTGTGTGTGTGTGTGTGTGTGTGTGTGTGTGTGTGTGTGTGTGTGTGTGTGTGTGTGTGTGTGTGTGTGTGTGTGTGTGTGTGTGTGTGTGTGTGTGTGTGTGTGTGTGTGTGTGTGTGTGTGTGTGTGTGTGTGTGTGTGTGTGTGTGTGTGTGTGTGTGTGTGTGTGTGTGCACAGGGTAGCATACACTATGTGGACTGGAAGAAAGGATGTCCACATAGTGTAGGAACTGTGCACTGTGTGGACTTACACACGTCACACAGTGTTTTTGGACTTGGAAAAGTACGAATATCTCTGAAATTAGTGATTTGTCTAAGCAGGTTCGTTGACTTAAATCAAGGATATTATTAAAAGGGAAAATAGAACAAAACCGCTAAAAAACACTCTTCTGTGTGAAATGGGAACGATTTTAAGAAAATTACTTTTTTTTAAACAGAGAAAAAAGGAATGTCCAATGATAGCAAAAACGGTCTGTGTGTGTGTGTGTGTGTGTGTGTGTGTGTGTGTGTGTGGTCTGTGTGTTTTGGGAAAGCGGGGGTGAGCGCATTAAAACCCTGGGACGATAAAAAAGGGAAAAGGGCCCCCTTTTTTTTCACAATGGAGAACAATCCCCCTCGATTTTTGGACAAAAAATTTTGGACAAAGGAAGCCCCTCAAGCCGGGGCCAAAACCGCAAAGGGTAGTATACACTATGTGGATTTAAAGAAAGGATGTCCACAAGTGTAGGAAAAGACTGTGGGGGATTTTTACCACCCCCAAAAGGTGTTTTTGGGTTTTTTTAAAAAAATACCCTGAAATTAGTGTTTTGGCCCGGGGCAGGTTCATTGACTTAAATCAAGGATATTTTTAAAAAGGGGAAAAATAGAACAAAAAACCCCAAAAAAACTCTTCTGTGTGAAATGGGAAATTTTAAGAAATTACTGTGCTTAAGTACATGAGAACAAAGGAATGTCCACATAGTGATAGCAACAACGGTCTGCGTGTGTGTGTGTGTGTGTGTGTGTGTGGGGTTTTGGGGGGGGAGGGCTGTCAGTTGCATTTGTTTTAAAACTTTTTCATGTTATACCTGCAGTTTTTGGGAAAAGAGAGTGTCTTAAAAGTGGGACATGTCCCCTTTGGTACTTAATTGAAACTTTTGATTGATGGCACCTGAAAAAACCGAAGTTGATATAGTAGGTAATCTTTTTTGGAGAAAACTTATTCAGTGGAATGTCTGCGGAACTTGGTGTGGTAGGTTTCCGTTTTGCGACAATTCCCTCGGGGGGACAGGGATGAACGGGAGACCCCTTTTTTCCCCCATCTACCCATTTCATCTAGGGAAACCAAACATGAAAACATTATGTATACAATTTTTAAAAAAGAAAGATTACTGATAGTACTCCAGCAAAAAAAACATAACACAAAGCCAGCCATGAAAAACCCCTAAAGTTTTTTGGCTAATTTTTAAAAGGCGCAAAACCTTACCATTCACACACACCCCTGAAAAATGACAAACCTCAGCAGGATAATTTTTTTTTTCCTTTATATTGAAATTAAAAAGTTACTGAAACCCCGGGTTTTTTTAATTTTGGGTTAGAAACTGATTAAAATCATTGAAATCAGAGGGCAAGTTCAAATTAGAAAAAAAACTAAATTTTGATATAAACATTAATATTTTTTTTTTAAAGTGAAAAATTTACATGAAGGGTTTTTTACAGTAATATCGGGAAACAAAAATAACTTTTGTGAAATGGGTGTTGACAGCCAAATAGTATTTCACTTACTCAACAGGCTCAGGGATGTTTTTCCCTTTTGTTGTTGTAACCCCACTTGTTGATCTTGAACTGACTTTGATGTTGATTGAGGGAGCCCTTCCTGGGAGTTCACCAAGAGATGCTAGAACGTGGGAAATTTTAAAAAAAAAATGTTCACATGAATTTTGAATGATTTTAAAAGGGAAGGTACATCACTGGTTATTTGATTGCAAAAACGGGGAATTTTTTATTACCTACAGCTAACTGGTGACGGTTAAACAATTATTTCTACTTATTGTGTTCTTTTTTTTAAAAAAAACCAAAAAACAAAATTTTACACTTTTTACAAATGTTTTCCTAAAGAATTATGAAGGGTTTTCACATTTTTCCCAAGACTTAGACCCCATTGAGTCAAATTTTAACATATTCATTTTTAAAACCCATCTTCTTTAAAATAAAAACTGAAACAGCTGTTATGTTGTTTTTTTTTTCCCCTTTTAAGGGGACAACGGTCACATAAAAGGGCATGGAATGGGAGTGCTAGTTTTAGATTCCCTTTGGACTGAAAAAAAACCCCCCACATGATAAGGTCATATTATCAATGCTGCGGGAATAAATGAGCCAGTAAGTTTTCAACTTCCAACCCCAGTCCAAAGCCTCCCTTCCAAAAAACCATGGGGGGGACCTAAACCCTTTCATTTTTCAAATGAGAAATTTTTTTTGAATTGTTTTTGTTTTATAAAAAAACAAAATTAAAAACCCAAGTTTTTATAAAAACAAACAAAAATAAAAAAGGGGAAAAAAAAATATGAATTTACTTACCTTGGCAATGTTTTGTAGATGGGGAATAGGGAAAGGGAACCGTTGAACTTACAGGGGTTTTGGGATGCAAGTAAAAATGGCAGTGATGTTTTCTCATACCTATAAAAAAAAACATAACAGCAAAGAAATAATGATGGACAGGGGATATTAAAATTGCACTGATTGGAAAAAATTTGGTACCTGATGCTATTTCCCCCAAACCTTTTTTAATTTTTCACCACCCCCCCATAAAATAAAATTGATGGGGGAAATTAAAACCCATTTCACTGGAAATTGTTCTTTTCAAAACCATATCTCATAATTATCATGTCTGTATTGTAAACATCATCACAATATTTGGGCCTTGCAAAGGAACTATAAAAAAATAATGTAATGGCAAACAAAAATTTTCATAAGAGTTCAGTATATAAGAAAAAAAGCCCTACAAGATTATATTATCAAACAATTTTTTCTTTTATTCCCTTTTACCTGTCCAACAATCCCCAATGCGACTTTTTCATGATATCATCATGGTCACCAAGCTCAACAACCCCCCTTGAGTGTTTGCCATTTTGAGGTTGGCTCCCCGCCAATGGTCGCCAGGCATACGCCTTTATTGCCGTGACGGGAGCCTTTCTTTGCCCAGCCCGCCGGGTTAAATTCTGGCGTTGATTTTGACGGGAGGGCCCTTCCAAACTGAACAGTTTTTGTCACTTTTTATTCGCGATATATAAAGGGGGCTGTGACGATGTTCAATGAACCCCATTGTTGTTTCCAAACAAACCGCGGCAGTATCATAAAAAAAAATACCCGACCCCAAAAAGCACCAAAAGTGGTCGGGGACCCCGCTTTACGCCTACCCAAAAGTTTTGGGATATATTTATGGCCTAACCAGCAGGCTCACGGCCCCGGGCTATCCCCTGGCTTACGGGTACGTCTTGGTTTCCCCGTGTTCAAAAGCCCCCACTTTCGCTTTTTTTTTGTCGATTTTGACAATTTTAAATTATTGTTTAAAAAATCATTTCATTTTTTTGTCAAGTATCAATAAATTATAAAAAAAAATTATTCTTAAATTTTGGGTTTCAGTAAAAAAACATTTTAAACGCCTAAAAAGGCGTTTTCATTAATTTTGCCCTCGTGAGTTTTCTGGAAAAATTTTTGGGTTCAAAAAAGTAAATGACTTTGGGTTTTTTTGTACAAAACAGAAACAAAATTTTTTCAGGAGTATTTTGTGGACAATTATTTCTATTTTTGAAAGATCTTTCCAACCAGAGAAAACAATGAAATTTTGGGGGGCTTTTTTTATCCCCAATTTCACGGAAAAAGGCGTGTATTTTTTTAACCCAACCACAGTGAAATTTTTTTCCTTCGAAACATGCACGAAAAACATGCAGCAAAGTTTTTTGTACATTTTTTATCCTAGCCCCGGCAAACATAACGATGGGGATCACCCTTTAGCTAGCTGGTATGCACTGGTAAGGGGTTAGGGGAAACCTTTGAAAACAGGCTTTGGCCCTTTTAAAAATTGAAAAAAACCCCAGAGATCCCCCGAAGCAAACATAAAACCCGGTAATTTAATTTTAAGGGATAATTAGACAAAAAAAAGACAAAATGCAATGACATGAATGAAAAAAAGTAAAACCCTGTTGGCGGGGCCTGAAACCAAAAAAAAGTTTATTCACTTGCAGTGGGAGAGCCGGGAGGACCCGGGGGGCACAAACACGAGTAAATAAATTGACTGAAGTGGCTCCCGCGGTGGTAGGCATGCCGTCGTGATCGCAGGGGCTGGACTGTATGCTATTTTTTACGGTGAGAAAATTTTTATTTTGTAAATCCTTTTATGTATAACAAAGTTAAAATTTTTTCGGATAACTTTGGGGGTCATTATTGGCAATAAAAAAAACAAAAACAATGATCAACACCCCCCACGAAAAAAAAACTGTTAGAAAAGTGACAACTGAAAAGTTAAAAAAAGTCAATAGTATTTACACATGTACATGTACAGGTACGTGTACGTGTTGTTAATTTTTTTCACTGCTGCGTGTGAAATTGTTGTTCGATTGAAAAACCCATGACCCTTTTGCGCGGGTTTGTTTTAAATTTTTTGGATAAACCTTCAATTCAGGGGAATCTTGACGGAGACAGCGAAGTTAAAAATTTAGGTTTTTTTTTTTCTAAGTTATATGGTTGTTTTGGGAGTTTTTTTAAGGCAGTTGGATATTTGGGAAATCTTAAAGAGAAGGAGAATAAAAAGGAGTAAAATTGTGTTTTTTGGGATTTTTTTGTTTGTTAGTCAGATTAAAAAATAAATGTGCGGGACGATTAACACAGACAGTATAGTTTGTGAAAAAAATTTTCAAAATCAACAGATTCCAATAAAACCCGGGTATCATTGTCAAGGCCCGAATAGACGATTACAATGATAAAAGGATCATTTTCCCGACCAAAAAAGGAAGATAGGGACATGTTGAATCCGGCAATTTTGGGTCTGTAAATGTCAATTATTTTAAAAGGGAAAAAACAAAAGAAATGTAAATTTTACTTGGACCCGTTTTCCTAGATTTTCTGGGATTCCATATCATAACTTTTTTTAATTTTTTTCCCGATTTTAAAAAGGTTTATAATACGGGAAATTTTTTTGGGGAAAAAGAGGAATAAAAAAACCTATTTGGGGCTAATTCAATGATTAGTTTGTTTTGTAGTGCTGATTTACAAAAAAAATACCAAAAAAAATTTTAAAAAAAAAAATGAAAAAAAAAATGAAAAAACAAATTTTACAAAATCTGAGGATTATTTTCATATTTTTACACGGGAAATTTCTGGAATGATTCTCATCCATGTTTTAAATTTAAAACATTAGAACAATTTATAAATTATTTTGGGACGGGAAAATGAAACAAAAAAATGAAAAAAAATTTTTTTAAAAAATTTTTAAAAAAATTACTAAAATTCGAAAATTTTTTAATATTTATACTAAAACCGCGAAAATTTTATCCCTGATTTAATTAAACATTAAAAAACATAAAATGAAATAAGTTCATGAGAACAAATTATTATTGGTTAAAAATGTATCCCGGGATTAGGTTTAAAGGGACGATTTATCGGACTAAAAATTTGGGTTTTCGAAGGCCGTTTGAACCCCGGGCAAATAAATCTTTTTCCGAAATGGGATTGGGAATCCAAAAACATAACTAAATCACCCAAACCGCCCCAAAATTGGCCAAGAGGAAAAAACAAGATAAAAAAATTATTTTGTGGTTTAAAAATTTTACTAAAATTTTTGGTAAATCACCAATTTTTGGATGAGCAAGAGAAACCCAAATTTCAAATTTTTTTTGGGAAATTTTGATGTCGTGATTCGGGAAACCAAAACCCGGGGGTTTGGTAAATATGTGATTCACCCCCAAAAAAGTTCCGGCACGAAAAAAAGAAGGGCCTCAGCAAAACGAAAAAGCCCCACCCCCAGGGTGTCTTCGCCAGGGCATTAAACCCCGGGAGATTGAGGAAACCAAAAGATTTGGCCATTGGCATACGCCCATCCCTTTTGAAGGTCAGTGACTGGCTCATAGTGCCCCCGGCCTTCCCATGCCCCAATTTAAACAAAAGTTGAAAAAATGTAGATTTGTTCTGTATAAAGTTATTGATAAAATTAAGGGTTAGGTTTATAGACTGTATAAAATGTATACAATTTAGTTTTTGGGAATTTAAAAAGGGGAAAGAATGTCGACCCCAACCGCCATTTTTTAATTTTTTTTTTAATTTTTTTAAAACCCACAAACCAGTTAAAAATGATTCCATAAATTTTTTGGGTTACAGAAATTAAAAATATTTTTTAAAACCATTTTGGGGGATGGTTTTGGACTTGATTTTCAAAAAAATCCCCCCTTTTCAAAAAAATTAAAGGGATGTAGTTGCCCCCGGAAAGTACAATGACCGTTTGGTTATTTATGGGGAGTTGACAAGATCAGACTGACATGCCCGAGGAAGTCATGGGGATCCCAAAAAATGCCTGATTTTCATTTATAAATATCCGGGAATAATTTAAGTATATGTCCATCATCCCTTATGTTTCCAACTTACTAGGTAGGTAAGTTTAAATTACCCCCAACGACTAGCCCCCAGTTGGGGGTACCACCCCTCAACCCTTTCAAAAACCCTTTTGATTGCCCTCCCCCCAAAAAATGATTCATCCTCAATCCTCCAAAACCTCCAAAATCCTGCAACCATAAAACAGTGCTGGGTTTACAACCAGGACACAGTGGGGGGGGATAAACATGTACCTTGTTTATGACCAGTAATAACTATTTATAAACAAGGGGAGACTTGCCCTTTGAAACAATGGTACACAGTGTAAGGTCTGTTTTGTGTACTGGTATACTGTGTACTGAGAATTGTGGGTCACATGTGTGACCTATTACATAGACAGACTACCATTGTGCATTAGTAACCCAAACCCCCTGCCAGATGCAGCAAAAGTATCAGGGGGGAAAATCTGGTGCATTTTTGGATGACCAGCTGTCAACACCAGTGCATAAGCAGCCAAGTTTGGGGCCCTAAGAGCTGGTCCCATTGAACAATCCCGAGTTGTATCCTGTCGCTATGACCATGAATTTGGGGGCGGGTTCCCCTTTGGGAGATTTGTGAACAGATGGATCTTGCTGCCCCCCGCAGCCGTCACTTTGACAAACGATGCAATCTGATGCGCCTGGCGGGGTTTTAAAATTCCCAGCTGGCTGCATGTACAGCACTGTGAAACAGAGGGAGTACCAATTTACCTTGCCAAAAGGGAGAAAAATGAAAATTAAATAGTCCCAAATTTTTCCAGCAACTCCCCCCACACCAGTCCTCCAAAACCCTCATGCCAAACACCATTCACCCTCAACCCTCCAAATTTCATTTTTTTAAAAACCCATTCATCCTCAATCCTCCAAAACCTTCATGTTTTTTCACATTTCATCCTCAATCCCCAAAACTGAAAGGGAGGATTGAGGATGGTTGGGGTTTTTGGGTTATATTTAATGAAAAAAGGGGGTCCGGATCCCAATTCACCCTAGAAATAAAAAAGAACAAATTAAGCTGGGAGAAAATTAAGGAGAATTTGAAATGTAATTACATAAATTTTTTTAAGAAGATTGAGATGAAAATTGGGGATTACTGTTAAGGTATGATATAAAAAAAAGTTTTTGGGAAGTTATTAAAAAATGTTCAAAAATAAATTCAATTGTTCAAAATTTAAATTTTTAATGTTCTGTGATGTTTTGACCATTTGATTTAAATTAATATTGAAATGAAAGCACATCTTTAAACCCCCAACCCCTGGGGCTCTTTTTTCAGAAACCCCAAAATAAACCCCGGTTTTCTTTTTTATGGGTGCCCACTCCCCAAATCCCACAAAATAAACCCTGTTCTATTTGCATGGTGCCCACTGCCTAAATCCTCCAAAACCCAAGGTTTTTTTAAAAACCCACTCCCCAAATCCTACAAAATAAACCCGGGGTGTTCTATTTTGCATGGTGCCCACTGCCAAACCCCACAAAATCAACCGGTGCCTTTTTGCATGGGCCACTGCATCAATCCTACAAAATCAACTAGTGTTCTATTTTTGGTGCTGGATGGTTTTCGCAGGGCATGGGACCACACCCGCAGGGAGATCATTCCCAACCTATTGTGTGGGGAAAAAAAATTAAGTAATTGAAACAACAATTTATACGAGTTTTGTTTTGTTGCCTTTGTCCAATTTCCCCCTGGTTGAAATGATGCAAGGATGGGACATCGGTCGGTGGAGCCTCTGACTACCCACTTTCTGCCGGGGTGCCGGGTTTGGGACAACCTTTTTGATCTTTGCCCTTTTCTACCCTTTGGGATTCCCAACAGATGTCCCTTTGTTTCATGCAGCTGCAAAAAACACAAAATCCTTGAAACCATTGTTATTATTTTACCCTAAGCTAATGGGAAATAACCCAAGACTTTCTGACCTTTTGAACTGTTAAAAAAGTGCCAAAATATGGTGAAATCGACCAAGAAAATTTTTTTCAACCCCGCCATTGAACCCCTCCCCAAAATCAATCAAGGAAATTTTTCAACCTGCCAAACCCTCCAAAAAACAAAACCCAACGCTACATTGGGCCATCCTGCCAAACCCCCCAAAATCAACCAAGAAAAATGTCCTAACCTGAAACCCTCCAAAATCAAATTTTTTTTTCCCCTTAACCCCGCCAAAATCAAAACCCGAATCAACCAAACCTCCAGTTGATTTTTTAAGGGAAGGTTAGGGGTTTAAAGGATCAAAAAAACATTTTGGTGTCGGGGAAAACCGGGTTATCAAAATTGAATTAATTTTTAAAGTTTGGGGTAAAAACAGGACGCATTTTTATTGTGGGGGAGAGGATGAAAACGGGTTTTCCCAGAAGCAAATCTTACTGAACAAGAGTTAAACTTTGGTTAATGTTGATTTCAATCTAAAATCTAAAAATCTTTGGGAAAAGATTATTTTTTGTAACAACCCTTTTAAATTTAAAAAACCCTAGATGAAAAACCATCCTTCATCTACTGTCTAACCCAAAATTCAACGAAACCACTAAAATCAAGGGTTCCCTTTCACGAATCGATCTGCAGAGTATCACACAAGCTCTAAAACCCCCAAATCTGGGGCTGAACCAAAGCCAACTGCCTGAAAAAAAGCAACTTTTGGGAAAAAAGTTTGGGTCGAGATTGACAATCCTCTAAAAATACCGGGCCCACTCCCAACAGTTGACCCGCCAACAGGTGCCCAACAGTTAAGGAAAAATTTGGGGCCGGCTGAACCGCCTTTGACAGGGGATGGAAAAACCGGAGACAACTCCCCCATCAAGATCCGCCTCCCTGCCCCGGGTTTGGGGCCCCCCGTGCAGTACGCTAAGCACTTGGTGGACGAATGCCCAAGAAGATTCTTTTTTTGGGGAATGGGAAACCCCCCCGATGCCAAGATGGTGTTCCCGACTGGCTGGCACACCTAGCTTGATGTCAAAAACTAGGCCTTAGTCAAACGAGAGAAGAAGAAGAAGAACCCAGAATTAATTTTTCCCGTGTTGGGGCAGCACATTTAACTTATTCCTTGTTTATTTGAAAACACAAACAGGATTGAGGAGCTATAATTTCTCAAGAACACTTCCCGATTTAATGTTAATGAGAAGAAGTCAACGTTAATGATTTATGAATGTTGGGGGTTTCCATTGTAAAATACTTGGTTGGACAGCAGTGTTCCCCACACAGCAAGTTCGGGTTTTTCGTGAGGGAAAGTTTACATTTTTTTACATGAAGACATGCACTTTGGGCCTTTTCAAAAGAAACTTAAAAGAAAATTTATCAATGAGTTAATTAATGTTAATTTTAGAAGTGGCTTGAATATGCATGATCAAGCTGTGAAGTTAATCACTTTTTGGGTTTCATGCACATCTTGTTTTTTAGCTTTAATTTAATTTCTTTTTTGGGCGCAAAGCCCATTGTTTACTAGTTTGACCAATCACTTTTTTGGCCCAAAACCCTGCTAAATTGAGCTGCAAAAATTTTAAAATGCCGCAGCGCAGCAGCACTAGCTTGGGGTTATTACCAGTTCGTGACTTGACCGGGCCCGGGGGAAAAGCAAAGGCACCGCGTTTCTTTTGGGGAGGCGTCCCCATAGTAAATGTACCAAAATACTGTGCTATATGTTATTGTTTTTCATCGTCAACCAAAACATGCCAAGGGGGTTTATTGATCGGTCATGCATAATTTCCGGGGGATCCTTGAATTACTGATTTAGTAGGGACCCACATCAAGTTTTAGATAGAACCCCCCTTAATTAAATGGAAGAAATTTAAGAGAACTTAAAAAGGAAGACATTGAAAGAGTTAATAAAGAAAATTTTCCGTTGAATTGAAAGTAAACCCTTTTGTTTCAGTGTAACCTTTATTATCAGGTTTATCGTCCGCCCAGTCATCATAGTGGGGGCCCGGGGCCCAAAAGGGGTTTAGACCGGGCCAAGTTCTGGTGTTAGCGCAGAATGTGGGTTCAACCCCCCGGGGCACTTTTGTCCTTGAGCAAGACACTTAACCATAATTGCTTTTCCACCCAGGGGGTTTAAAAGGGGACCTGTAGGGGAGAGTTGGTTTATTAGCCCTTTTCGCGCTGTAATGGCAGCAATTTAGCTTTTATACCCCCGGGGGTTTAGATGGTTTCAGGAATGATTTATGAGCCTTATGAGCAGGGGTAATAAATAAGCGCCTTTAGCACCACTCAGTTGGTGGATACGGCCATATAAGTCCCACACATTATTATTATTATTATTATCTTGTCAGTCCTCATTTTGACCTTTAAAACCATCATCATCGCCATCATCATCATCCTTCCACCATCATACACCATCTTCACTTTAAAAACCCCAAGCCCAGATTTTAGACCCCCACGTCACACATCAGACTTCCTCGCTCTGTTTAATAGCAGGTTGTTGAGACACCCCGCTTTTAGTGATAAAAGCGCAGGGGTTTGGGCCCCCCCCACATTATGTTCCATATAGACACGAAACCCTTTTGTGGAATATTTTACGCCCGCACTCAACGCAGCCCCTTTTTCGCTGCAAAGGACGCCAAGGGCACCAAATGTACATGTACATGTACTGTACTTTGAAACCCTCAAAACCGGGATTTCTTTTAACCACTTTCAAAATTATAATTTGAACCTTAGCGCTTTTTCAGCATACAGTAGTTTTTTATGTTGGCACCGAGTTTCAAACCCCCATGTAAGATTTTAATGTCACAAAAAACGCGGTGGCACTGACCCGATGCAGGGGGCGCCGCGACGTAACCAGGGAAAAATGTTTCCGTCATTGTTGCCCGGGGTTCGGAGGCATGACTATTGTTCTGACCAAACGGGAAAGGTAAGCCCTCGTTACGCCGGGGCAAGATGGCGGATTTCAAAAAAAAAGTTTTGTTAATTATTTGTTAAAAAATGATGAAATGACTGTTCAGTATACCAGTATATTTTCGCTTATTTAGTTCTACTGCATGTATTTCAAAATTTGAATTACACCGTATATTTTGAGAAACACCACGATTGAAAAAGCCCAAACTGAAAACAATTTTCTTTTCCCCCGTTTCCCCCTTTTTTTCCGCCTTGTTTCTTTGGGCAAGAATTCACGCCCGAAACAAGTTTTTGGTTAGGGCGCCAAAAAAGCCCGATAGGGGCTCGCTTGTGTTTTACAGAACGGGGCCTTATTTGGGCTTTTTTGAGTTATTAAACCCCCGGGTTTTTCACCGACGCCTTACCAGAAACCCTGGTTCAAATCCTGGGATGTTGTTTTTTTTGTTTTTTTTTGTTTTATTTTTTGTTTAATTTATTTTTCAAAAATTTTTTCACCGGGACAGCAAAATATAGGTAACTGACAAATTCTACAGCCAAGCGTTTCGCCCCCGTTAAAAAGAAGTTTATGCACAAAATTTTCTTTTCAAAATCGGGCTGAAAAAAGCCCGAACCCTATTTGAGATTTGGGAAATTAAAACCTGTTTGGAGCAAAAGTTTTTACCATTATATGACCCAAACTGATGGGAAAATTATCTTGAAATGTTGCTCACCCAAAATTTAAACCCCAAAATCCCGCCCTTGTTTACTGAACAATAAAATCATTCAAAAAACCTCCAACTGCTTTTTTTTGTCAGGGGGTTTGGGAAAAAAAAATAATCGAGGGCAAAATTTTTAGAAAAATTTTGGGATAAAATTCCCTATTTTTCCATCCCCTTTGTGTTATCCGCGCCCCTGACTGTTTTCCGTGGGTTGGGGCTTCAAAGGTTTAAAATAGATTTTGGACATTGTATCACCATCGTAATGAAAAAAAAACTGCAGTTCAACAAAAAAGCCTAAACTATTTTTCTTTCCAAAAAAATGTACATTTACTTTTTTTGTTAAGACACGCTTAAGACGCCAAGCTTTCGGGGAAAGATAAAGGGTTTTAACAACGCCGGGGGTCATTGTTACCAGGTTCTATATTAGGGTTTACCGCACGCCCCAAGATTCAAAGGGGGCGATAACAGATAGTTTTCCGGAAGGGCCCCTGGCCATCGCCGGGAAAATTACTGTTTTTAGTGTTCTAGCCTGTGATTGCTAAGTTTTTTTGGGACTTTTGCTGTTTGAAATTTCAACCAAACGCTTTGCTCTTTAAAAGTAATGTATTTAAATTTTAATTTTATTATTTTTCAACATTAATAAATTGAAGATCGCCCAAGCAAAAAGTTACCATGCCCCCGACTGTTTCACTTGAAAAAGGTGATTTTGAAAAAACGAAAACCTTTTCTATTTTATGGCGTTCAAATTTACTGCAGTAAAATTTTCAATAACATGTTAAAAAGGGGACTTTTTTTAAACCCGAAATTTGAATAAACGAAAGTTTTTTTCATAAAATTCCCCCAAAAAAATTGTATTCCTTTTTTAATAATTGGGGTAACAATACACTGATGGGTTTTAATATCAACTAAAATTTTTAAAAAAAAGGTTCAGATGTGACATAAATTTTAAATTGACACCACAGCTCATTATATAATGCAAATATCAATTTGGGTGTTTCGTATATTTGCAATTAAACGGAAGCACTTTTCAGAAGTTGTGCACCGACTGGGTTTAGGAATTTGGTTTTTCTGAAAAGCCTTACTTGAAAGGGAAATTTCCCTATTCCCTTCTAAACGCCCCCCCGCCCGCCCCTTCCCAAAGTGATTGATTAAATGACCCCTTTGCCGATTTTTTTTAATCAAATAGAAGCATCAAACATTTAAAGTTCCTATTTGAATTTTCCAATATTCAGCAAATGGAACAGAGATATGTTTGTTTATGAAATTGTGATTTTTTTTTTTTTTGATTTTTGTCTCCAGGAAAAAAAATTGTTAGTGAAAAATATTATGTATTTAGTATTGTAGATACAGTTTTGGGAAGGGTTTTATTAACATATTTGGACCTTTAAAACGGGTTAAACCTCAAGAAAAGTCGCTGGGAAACCCCCAAACCAAGATACAGCCAATTTTTTCCAATGGGGGTTATAATGGGGATTTTTGGGGGTTTTTTCTGATTAGTTCCCAAGTTTATTTCACAATTTCCCGCAAAAAATTATGAAATCGATTTATAAAAGGGGTGAAAGCCAAAATTCCCAAAACACCATTTTTGTTGTTAGTTTTTTTTCAAAAAATCCTGTATTTCTTTTAAAACATAATTTCATTGTTTTTCAATTTCAAAGTCCAAAATTTCCAACAGAATGCAATGATATAATTTTTTTACCATTGAAAAACTAAAGAGGCCCTTTATGATAACCCAAAAACTCATTTTTTTTTTTTGTGGTTTTGTCATGCCTTAACATTTGTAACAGTTGTTTTTTTTTCGCATTGTTTCAGTAGAGGGTTATAAACACCAAAATTAAAAAAAATTTCCCGTTCTTTCTGAAATATACACAACCCCCCCTTTTAACCATATAATTTGGAACATGATGTGAAATCAAATAATTACGTTGTTTTTGAAATGTCAGATAAACTTCAATTTGGGCCCCAACCCCCCCCCAAAATTTCATCCATAAAATTTTTTTCCCTGAAAAAAAAGTTATTTAACAAAATATTTAAAATAAGAGTTAGACCTGAAACAAATTTGGGGCATTTTCCCCTGAGCAATCTTTTTGGTAAGACTTTGGGGGATGTTGTTCATCTAAAAAACCCCTCAGAAAAAAAAATATCATACAAAATTCAGAATCAGTTTATTTCAAAAAAGAGTTTTATTTTCACAAATCCCAAAAGGCCAAATTTTTTTTGCTTCTGGGGGAAAGGGAAAGGGGCTCAAGTGATCCAAAAGGGTTGATGATTTTAAATACCATTAATTTACAGGGGAAACAAAAAACAAAAAGGTTTAATATTTTAAAATTTTTTAAAACCTTTTTCATAATTTAATTAACCATTAATAATCACAAGAAAAAAACAATCCCCACATGTTTCCCTTTTTTTGTAAAACTGAGAATTTTAAGTAATTTTTTTACAGAAACTCAATGAATGACGCCCCGAATTAAAACAAAAAAGTGTCAACGAACAGAAGATTCTTTACCGCTGACCCTCTTTTATTTTTTTCCCTTAATCTGAAAAATGTTGATTTAATTTTTAAAGGGGTTTTACGGGAAAACTGTCCGTTTACCCTTTCCGATATTTTGAGATTTAACGTAAAAAGATTCAGAAAATGTTGCCCAAGCTGTTATATAATACACGCCGCACGATACGCCAGCACGCGAGAGAATGTTATTGACGCAATTAGCTATTTGAACAGTACAAAACAACGGTTTAAAACAGTTTAATGTACCCGCTGCCCATATGGCCCCCACGGCACCACGCCGCATCATGTTTGCAAAAGAGACATGTAGCCGGGGCTGGTGGCGCACTTTTTTCCCAACCCCTTTCCCCCCCTGATACTTTTTTTTCAAAAAAGGTCAAATTACCAACCAGAAGGGCGACCACGCGCCATGTTTAGAAGGGAGACGGGGAGCTTGAATGGCAGATATGATATTTTATTTAAACCCCCAAATCATTTGATTGGGGGATTGTAGGTCACGCCGGGGATTTTTAATCAAACCATTAATGACCTTTTTCAAAACCGATTTTTGTTCCATCCCATTTGATCCTTTTTAAAGGGTAGAGCACATCATGCGTTAATAGAGACGAGTGGGTTTAAATAAAAGAGTACAAAACGCCCAAGACCAAAAAAATTAACAAGAAAAACCATTCGAAAACAAACCGGTTTAAATGAAAAAAATTGTGTATCCAAGAATACAATCTTGTTTTATTTTGTTTTTCCCCCTAGTTTTTTTCTCCAATCAAAGACAAAGATCTACTTGGGTAAAGAGAGAAAAAAAAATGAATGTTTTGATTTTAATGGGGGAAAATTTATTCTTGAGATGGAATGGGTTTCCCTTCAAACCGGGTTCACCCGTTTAATGGAAAAATTTCCCCTTTTCAACTCCTCATGAAAAAAAATCTCACCATTGCATTGCACCCCAAAATATTCAAAGGGACCATATTGCAGCTTGGTGGAGATACATGTATGCGCCTAAATAGCCTGAAGATCTGACGCTTTTAGCTAGAGGCGCCGGGAAATTTCGCCGATCCCGGGGCCATGCAGCCGCCAAATTTTTTCCCGATGCTGAACTTTTACAAGGTTGGGGTTTCCCCCGCAAGCTTTTCCCCGTACGACATACCCCAGCACAACACCAGGGGGAAAGGGGTTGGGGCAAAAAGGGGGCCATCAACGCAGCTACACGCCTCATTCGCAAACGCCGATGCGCGTGCGTGAACATCGCGTAAAACGAGAGACGCGGTACATTGACTGTGTGTACGCATCGATGCACTGTTCAAATAGCTAGTGCGCCAATAACATTCTCTCGCGTGCTACAACGTATACGGCACGTCACGTGTATTATATAACAGCTTGGCGACAACATTTTCTGAATCATTTACGTTAGAAATCTCAAAATATCGGCAAGGGTCACGGACAGATTTCGTAAAACTCTATTGAAAGGTAAATCAACATTATTTATTCAGATTAGGGAAAAAGTCAGAGGGTCAACGGTAAAATTTTACAGATTCTCTTCGTTCAGACACTGTTTTGTTGCAACTCAGGGTGTCATTTCATTATGAGTTTCTGTAAAAAATTACATTAAAATTTTCAGTTTTACAAAATATTTGAAAAATGAGAGTTGTGTTTTCATTGATTATTAATGGTTAACTAAATTATGATAAAAGGTATGAATATTTAAATATTAAACCGCTTTTGCTTTTTGTTTGTTGCCCTGTCACATTAATGGTATGGCTCAATGCGCGGCCAAGCCTCGGATCACGTGAGACTAAGCTTAGCGATATTTTTTCATCCACGTATATCGGCAAACATATATCGTGATTTTCGATATTCGCGATTATTGCTTTAGAGCGATAACCACAGGTACATGTATATACCCTCTCAAGCGTCACAATAAATCACAAATTGCTTGCAGAGTGTGATACTTCTGAAGTAGTTCGCCTTTGTTTCTCACGCCAAAGCTGAAAAGACTGTTCTAATTTTGTTTCCATGGAATTTCTGACTTGACTCACATCGATTTGCCGATATCTCATAACTTAAAAGGTTCGATATTGTACGAAAAAAAAGGTATCGCGATATTCGACATTATCGTCGTATCGCCCAAGCTTACGTGAGACCCTTCCTCCCCTGGCATGGCACAACACGTTAACATAATCCAAGCCAATGTGCTTTTAATCTCTAGGTTTTTAAAACTTCTTCAATAGAGGGTGTGCTTGTGAGCTGCGATTACGTAAAACTGTAAAATATATGATTGTCATGATCATTGATTGTCATGATTTCGTGATATCTTAAGTTATCAAGTTAAGTTAAAGCTGCTAACACGCACACAAACTCACAAGTAGTAGAAGTAGGCCTAACGTCATGGAGGAGGCTCTTCCTTCCTCCATGCTTTGTTTAAGCAGTCCGACTTGGATAAAGTCATGGACTATAAGTTAAAGCATAGAGCTCGAGTAGCTAGCTTCACTGGGTCGACCCGGTAGGTCTGGCGTCATTGCTGGGCTTACCTGGTCAGCTCAGTGACCTGCTTGCGAAGCAGGCGCGCTTTTCGCGATAACCAGAAACATGTTTGGGCTTTGGTCATTGGTTAAGGCATTTTCCAGTTTGGTTTGCTGTGCCTGTGATGATGTCATTGACTATTGTCTGACCAAACATTAACGAAGTTTGTGATCGGTTACGCTTGGTTTCAAGATGGCGGATAGTTTATCAATAGCACTAAAGCAACTGCCACAAAGCATACTGGGATACAATTTGGGGCATATGTTTGAATCGCTTGTGTGACGTCAATCAATATTTTGTTTGTTTATGCGGCACGCAGTGGCGCTGTTGCTCACAGACATCCCATGATTCCTTGCAGCCGCTATTTGCGATAAACCTTTTGTAAAAAGTAACAAAAGTTTTGTTAATTATTTGTTAAAACATGATGAAATGATTGTTCGTATACCACTTACCAGTATATCTTTCAGTTGGACAGAATGTCGATCCGACGCCACTTTTATGGTCTTTTAAGTTTAAAAAAGTTTTAAATGATTGATCGATTTTTGGGGGTACAGACGAAAACTATCTTTAAAATCCACTTTATGATGGTTTTCGGACTTGATTTCCTTCTAAAAAATCTTCCCTTCAGAAAATAGAAGGATCCTATTATAGTTGCCTGCATGTATAATGACCGTGTTGGTCGCTATGGGGAGCTGACAGATCAGACTGATATGACTGAGGAAGTTGTCGTAAACCAAAAATCCCTGATTTTCATGAAATAAATATCCTGAATAATTTGAAGTATATGTCCATCATCATCATATGTTCTCCACCTTACTACATGTAGGTAGGTAAATTACAATATTGGTTATATTTAATGAGAAAAAATAGCGGTCGAATCGACATTCTATCCTTCAAGTTTATAACTAGCACTCACAAGTAGTAAAATTCACATCGCTTAACGACCACAAGAGGGTGAACGTTCAACGGGATGCTCGTTGATTAGGTTGTACTCGGCTCACCCATGTGATGTTGTCTGGTTACCTCGTGAAGCTATTCGAATGCACCTCAGTAAATCGCAACAAACCATGGAGGAAGGAACCCGAATTTGAGTAACCGCAAAAGCAATCTGTACTTTGCCAACTCATACACTTAACCATTCATACTTCTTTGCCAACTCAGTATGAACTACCAACTAGTATGAACTACAACTAGTACTTGACAGGATGTCAACTCGTACATGTGCCAAATCTATATTTTTATGAACCATTTTTGGGGTTGTTGGTAATGATTATTTATACCAAGTATAATTGACGTATGGAATATATATTTTTGTGACTTTAATTTATTAATTTAATTTACAAAAAAGCTTGAGCATTAAAATTAAGAAATGTGAATTATTTTAAGGTAATTTTTTCCTGTAATTTGATCATCAAGTTTGATAATTCATTATATTTTGTGTGAGTATAATTAAGAAACTGTTGTGAATTTTATGGACTTTTTGATCATTAAGTTTAGTATGAGTGGACGAGTTTTTTTCATTTCAAAAGGGAAAAAGGGTTTTTAAAAAAT
>JAQQFT010000391.1:0-28093 GCA_029582265.1 Zoroaster sp. YZ-2022 | reverse complement strand
TTTTACACCCTTAACCCCTCCTACTAGGGGCCATGTAAACCACTGAATGCCCAATGTTTGTACATCCTTAACCCTCCACACATAGGGGCCCCACTGAAACCACTAAATGTCCAATGTGTTGTACATCCTTAACCCTCCCACACATAGAGGCCACTGTAAACCACTAAATGTCCAATGTGTTGTACATCCCTAACCTCCTACACAGAGGCCACTGTAAACCACTAAATGTCCAATGTGTTGTACATCTAACCCTCCTACACATAGAGGCCACTGTAAACCACTAAATGTCCAATGTGTTGTACACATTGTTTGTGCATATAAGCACACTAACTCTTTGAAGTAATCTCCAATGTACATACATGCATATAAAGACACATGTATACCACAATTGACCTTATTTTCAGCAGGTTATACTGTAAACAAACTCCCAATAATAAATCACCTTCAGCCACCGAGACCAATAAACCATACCAAGCCTCCATCATCCATTGGGATTTTCAGCAGTTATTTTGTAAACACCGACTCTCCATAGTAACCTACCACCAGCCACTGAGTCTGGAACAAAGTAATATGCCCTGCAATATGTCAATCACAAACCACTAAAACCAACAGACATATGAGGTATTATGTTACTATGCAGTATAGCTATGAGGAGCCACTGCCTACCATAGCAATGGCTTGGAGTGGCCTGAATGGGTTGTTTCAAAAATGTCACTGATTGTAGGAGAATACACGTTGATTAGTTCAAACTTTATATCGAGCATTTTAAAAGGGAGTATACACCTTTGGTATATTAACCCTAAACCCCTAGCTATTTTGGCTAAGAACCTTCCTTAACCCTAACCCTCCAGGGTATTTTGACTAGAAACCCTGCCAGACGCATCAGATTGCATCGTTTGTCAAAGTGACTTGACTGCAGAGTGCAGCAAGAACCATATGGTCACAAATCTCAAGGCTGAACTGCCTCAGAGTCTGTGGTCACCCAACGCAGCAGGATACAACTCTGGCATTGTTCAATGGGACCAGCTCTCAATAGCCTCAGACTTGGCTGCTTATGCACTGGTGTTGACAGCTGAATGCATCAAAATGACCAGACTTTTCCACCTGATGCACTGTGCTGCGTCTGGCAGGGTTAGGGTTAATCGCAAAATCAACACCATCAAATACTACCACCCAAATGTTGGACTTAGCTGGAATTGGGACACCTGGCTTCATGAAATATCCTGTCTGGGCTGTACAGTACAGAGTCCATCAAATACAACACCATGCAGTAACACTACCACCTAACTGTTGGACTTAGCTGGAATTGGGACACCCGGCCCTATGAAAGTATCCCTGTCTGGGCTGTACAGTACAGAGTCCATCAAATACAACACCATGCAGTAACACTACCACCCAACTGTTGGACTTAGCTGGAATTGGGACCGCCCCATGCAAAGTATCCTGTTTGAGCTATACAGTACTGTGTCCATCAAAATCCAACAAACCCTGCTGTTGGAGTTTGAATGGCTTGGGGTGTTAGGGTTAAAGACCATATAAAGTTCATTGATTTTTTACTTGGAAAGTGTTCAGTATGTATTTTATTTATATGCTGAACATTTTAGACATATTATTGACTTTTGGAAAATATGAGAAATGTATTAATATTTGAAATGGATCAGCTGTGATCCATTTCAAATCCTTGAAAAGCTGTTAGTTTATATAACCTTCTATGACTGCAAGGGTCAGAATCAGTCAAAATGTTGATATACTTGCTAAGGCATATCTGGTGCACTTAAAGTCCAACACTGTCAAACCTTCTGCATAATGAGACATTTACAGGTCAAATTAGTCGACGTTTTTGACTGGTAAAAAGCATTGTCTTGTATTGTTGAGCGTGGTAACAAATGACAGTAAAACCAGTAAAAAATGCCCCAGTAATAATATTTGGTGAACAGTCAAAACAGCTCAGTTTTGACCACTATAGCTATTTGCCACTAAAGTTCAGCTTTAAGTAGGAGGGCGTTAATTTACATTACTGATGTTAAATTTTATTGATAAGTGGAACGTACTGAGAACCGTTATGGCGACTCACCTTCCAACCGTAAGCTTGAGAAACGAAGGTTACACCTATTCAGTACCAGGGCCGGTGAAACGTTGCAAAACAGAAATGAAAGGTGTAAGTTTGGGCGAGATCACTTTTTTTCAACCACGATATATCGGCAGCCCATATCGCGCGACGGCGAGGCAACGTAGAATTTTTTTTTCTGATCCATGCGCCGGTTGCTTTAAAGCCACTGAACCATAGATATGTACCCTCTACAAGCGCCACAATAAATCCTTTGTGGCAGTGTGTATGTACTTCTGAATGAGCGCATTTTTTTAATCGCGAATATTTTTTAATCGTTATTTGCCGATATCTCGATAACTTAAAAAGATTCTCGATATCGTAATCAAACAAAAAGATATCGCTGGCGGTTCAATATTGTGATATCGCGCAGGTGGTAAAAGTGCCATGGTCGAGCGGTTTAGTGCATCAGACGGTGTTCTGATGGCTGAGTGTGTGGTTCAAGCCTTGCCGCCGCCTCATGGTGTGCTTCAGTCCTTGAGCAAGACACTCACCATAACGCTGTGAGGGCCGAATTGAACCCAGCCACTGGGGATGTGGCTGCCTGGTGCATGTTTAGTGCCGGGTCCCAAGCCCGGATAAATGGGAGGGTTGGCGGCCAGGAAGGGCATCCGGCGTAAAACCTATGCTAAATCAAATACGCGGATCATGATCCGCTGTGGCGATTTCCCTAACGGAGCAAGTCGTAAAGAGTGGCTGCCACGATATCACCAGTTTAATATGCACAGAGTGTCGCACAACGCCACAGCGATGAAAAAGTGGCTTATCATCAAGACACCATGCACCACCGCCGAGGGCTACGATGTGCACTGAGCGGAGACAACATTGAAAATGCTGGCTGACCCTTAGTTGGTTCTGGAACCGATTATTCTACCTGGCACAGTCGACGTGGCCATGAATGGAAGAAAGCACAGAAATTTAATACAATTCTCACCTAAAATTGCTTGCTGTGTGTCTTTTTTATCTCTTCTGAAAATTGCAAATATTGCTATGGTTGTCAACGGTACAATGGAGATGATCGTCTACAAAACAAAGGGAATAAAAAGAAGTGAAAGCAAGCTGGTAATAAGATTTTGAGATGTCAGCAAAACAGTCTTCCTAGAAGCTTTCAAGATGCAGTGCTCTGCTGTCCCCCTCCAAAAGAGTAAACAAAAAATGAGGAAATTTCTTAAATGAAGAATGCGATGGACTGATCTTCAACACCACAAACATTTGCTTTGAAAACTTCCGGAAATGAAAATAAAAACGAGGAACCCTTATAGCTATATGTATTAATCACATCAGAGATATATATTGTGGATGCCTCAATTGTTTAAACAATTTTGCAAAATGATGATACTATGTGCAAACTTCAGTCAAAGCTAAGACAGTGAACTTACAAAATAGTGCACGTGTTGTTGTGTAGCTGTTAGTGACAGGATTCTTGTATAACCACATCTCTTCGGGCTGAATAATGCGAAGAAATGGCTGCATCTTCTTCCGTCACCCTGTGAGAAGGAAATGGATCAAAATGTTCTAATACATATATATGTCAAATACTCTATCTTTTGAGAAGCCTCAACATACTAAATATAAGAGCACCGTAGATTGAAATGAAGGGGAATAATATACTCAAAACAATTTAGGGAACACCGGATTTTTAACATCAAATAGGTTTGAAATGTTCATGAACTGGATTTTCATTTGCAACCCCCTCTCTTTCTAGTAGTCATGTCGCGAAAGTGCAACCACTACATGCATCCTTTTTTATCTGTTTCATTGTGCAGTTGTTTCTCATCAATTCTGTGAAACATTGTGTTTATCTGAAAAAATGATCTTGATATAACTGATCTTGTTCTGGTGTTCCCAAATTGTTTTTGAGTAGTATATTAAAAAACTTTTTTGTCTTTCTCTGCATATTTTAAAAGTAACCAAGCAGCTTGCTATGGAAAGCACTACTTGTCCTACTAGGGTTCAGTAGTGAGAATGAGGTTGACTATGGTGATGAGGTTAAACAGACCAAACTCAATTCATCCACATCCAGGGGTGTGATTTGACAAAAGTAAAAATCCTGAAAAATGGGGTAGTGGGCCTGTGTCTCCCTTTTTGGTTCATCGGACAAAGCCCCTGAACCTCCCAGCAGCGGGCCTGGGTCTCCCTTTGGTCTACAGGACAAAGCCACCCCTGAACCCTCCTGTGGGCAGCGGGTCTGGGTCTCCTTTGGACTCCGGGAGGACAAGGCCCCTGAACCTCCTGTAGGAAGTGGCCTGGGTCTCCTTTGGTCTAGGAGGACAAAGCCACCCCTGGCTCCTGTGGGCAGCGGGCCTGGGTCTCCCTTTGGACTAGCTTGGACAAGGCCCCTGAACCTCCTGTGGGTAGTGTGGGCCTGGGTCTCCCTTGGTTCAGGAGGACACAGCCCCTGAACCTCCTGGATGTTTAATTTTGGAGGATTTATGACTCTCCACAAACAATAAACTAGAGGGATGGACACAATACAAGCTACTTCTTTATTTCCTTGGTGGCTACTTCTCTTCTTTCAAGAAAACTTATGCGCAAAGGGAGATTTGCAACAAAGTCCTGACATCGAGAAAATCCTGAGAAATCACAGGCCTGCAGATCATATAATAGTCCCCAGCGCAGACCAGAACAGCTTAAATCAACATTCAAAACACAAACTGCCTAACCATACCCAGCTAAACCAAAACTAAACACTAGACCAACTAACTACAAAAATACAAATTGGAATAAAAAAATGGAAAGAATAAAGCTGTATCTGACTTTCACTTTTCTATCCAAATATGACAAATATCAGGATTTTCCTTTAACCAGTTCACCGGGACCGAAGCCCGAACCCTGTGGCGGGTTTATTTTCACCGCACAAACACGACTCAATGGTGCTCACCAGAGTACGACCGGGAGACCGCGTTCTCAATCAGATGCTTATGGTTTTCATACCACGCCTCCATCGAATCTCATACAAATATTCCCCAGAATCCTGTGGCGTGTTTAGACACCGATCCGCTGTCCAAAAAAATTGCGTGTATACACGGCCTCCGACGCGAACTGGTTAAAAGATGACAGGGATTCACTTATGAGAGGAAAGTGTAGCCAAGGATGATCAAGATATTTTGGAGATTTTTGAGCACGAATGTATGCACATCCAGTGAGATGTTGGGCCATTTTGTTGTCTGCTAAAATACATGCAATAGACATTGTGCACAAGTGGTGTTGATACACATTCTTTCCAAAAAATAAAACATTTTACCACGAAATACTGCCATGAGAGCAAGACGGACAGAGATTTCCCAATCATCATATTAACGGATGGCGGTTGACAATGAAAGTGCCAAGCCATCACTCTCTTGAAATAGGACTTCAACTCTGGTTCAAAAAATCACTTCAGTTTCTAGCAAACATTTCTGTTGGAAAAATAAGCAAAATATTCAAATCAAAGCACACATCCACAGATAAACAGCTAACATTCTAGCAGACTGCATAAAAAATTACAGATGTTCATGGAAAAAATGTATTAATTACGTTACAGTTAGGCCTACATATCCCCAAATATTTGCATCTGAAGTGTTGGGCCATGTCTAATGAATAGTAAGTGTTAGTAAAATCGGTGGTTATACAACCTACATGTTGTTTTAACTTTCCAGTAAATTAATTTCCTTATAATTTTTTGGGGTGACAAGCATGACATATAAGGTTATGCAACCAATAATATGCCAAGAAAGTTTTCCAGGAAATGCTAGGCAAAAAGATAAGTGCTACCATGAGTAATGCTAATCATATACACGACGATATTACTATTAAGAGAAAGAATGTCGATCCGACCGCTACTTTTTATGGTTTTTTGGAATTTTTTTCAAACCACCCACTGCACTAGTTAAAAATGATTCTGTCAATTTTGGGGGTAAAGAAAGGTAAAACCATTTCTTTAAAATCCACTTTAATGGCGGCGGTCACTAACGGGGAGTTGACAAGATCAGACTGATATGACCGAGGTGTCATCGCACCAAAAATGCCTGATTTTTCATGAAATAAATATCCTGGAATAATTTGAAGTAGCCTATGTCTAGTAGTAGTTATAAGCATCCATGTTCTCCACCTTAAACATAAGGCATAACCATGATAACCATGGCATTGAGCACGGACCTTACTGCCAATATTATAATTTATATGGGTAGGCTAGGTAAGATTGCATTATTGGTTTTATTGAATGAGAAAAAGTGGCGGTCGGATACGACATTCCACCCATTCGGGGTCTTTCATAATACTATACTATATATGGAGTGTCGGGTCAAGGTTCTAGCGCATCGAACTCAAGTTCTGGTGTTGCCAGCAGCAGGGTGTGTGGGTTCGAGCCCCGGTCGTGACACTTGTGTCCTTGAGCAAGGTACTTAACTACACTGGCTTGCCCTTCGATGGGGGACGAAAGTCGAGGTCCCGTGTGTTGTATAATGCACGTAGTGGATTGTCGGGGCGGTCTTAGCGCACTGAACTCCAAGTTCTGGTACAGCAGCAGAGTGTGGGTTCTAGCCCGGCCGTGACACCTGTGTCCTTGAGCAAGACATTTAACTACAATTGCTTCCTTCCACCCAGGGGTTAAATGGCACCTGTGAAGGCAGAGATGGTTGGTTTGTTCTATATGCGCTAGAAATGGCAGCAATTGAGCTGTATACTCCCAGGAGCTGAGATGGTTTCAGGAATGATTTATGAGCCTTATGAGCCTTATGAGCAGGATAATACATAAAGCGTCTTGGAGCGCCACTTAGCTGGTGGATGCGTGCGCTATATAAATCTATACATTATTATTATTACTTACGTTCCGTTAAAAACCTTCCCATTTCTGTTTTTCTAACACAACAGCACAGTCCGACAGTTCATCCCGTACACGACAGCCCATGTACACGTACACACACACGTTTTGGCCAACTCGACCACTTCGCTGCTATGACTTTTTATTGAATTGACCGCAACATCTTCCATCATTCCGTTAATGTGGAATTCCGGACATGGGACCAGTGTGAAGAATTTAATCAGCAGTTGACCTTTAACCTCCTCGGAACGCCCCCACGTCAATGAGTGACGCTCGATTGCCCTGCCGCCAAGTTGGCACATGTATGGTGCTGGTAATTGGAATCAAACAGACGCAGTGTACAATAGTTTCTGTGTAGATCTAACGACCCACAGACAATCCGCAGTAGACTTTGGAAACACCCATAGAAATATTCATCACTTTTAAGAATGTAACGGAACCGAGTTTTACATGCACAGGGCGTAAATTCCGTCAGGTATGGCTTGGGGAAGTGTCTCTGGAAGCGTATCAAGCTGCTTTAATTTTGGCAGGTTGTGGGATGCGCTAGGGTTTAAGTTGCAAAAACAGAAGGGAACTTATCCAGCTGAAGGAGCGCAAAATCATTGTCAGCTGTAGGTGGGCTTGACAAACATTGAAGTGAAACCACCACAATGGCCAGTTAGTCAGAACACCGTAAAGAGCATCTAGTGACCGCTGAGGCATTGGCCACCGGTCAAAACTGCAGAAACTTTGTGGCTGGAATTTGCCACCGGTACGTGGATTGCATGTTTACTCCATGATGTCAAACAGGAGACCGAGCACGAGTATTTTGGCAGCCACGGCACCACCCAGACCGACAGAGCCACGGGGGTGGAGGTTGCCCTTCGACGAGTCCAGGACGGCCATCGAGGCTTGCCCCGCCGCCCGATCTATGTGCATTGGACTTCGGGTATCACAAAACGAGCCAGTTTGGCACACTGATTTCAACAGCCAGCGTGCTAGGATGACACACCACCACCCCACGGCCCCACCTGGGCGCCGTCACCAGCACTTTTTTCACCGCGTACGCAGTGCAATGCAGGAGGCAAGAGAGCAAGTTGAGCTGCTTGAGGCGATACCGTGGAGGCAAGAAATTATCTCCACCGGGCGAGACGTAGATGAGAACCAGAGAGCTTTTGCTATTTCTGGGAGACTTGGAAGGAGTACGTTGCTGGCATGTGAGGCATTTTGGACGGGGAAAGCAAACCCAAGTTCCCCGACGGCATGGAGCGGCGAGACGGGACGAGACTTACCTGCAAGATTTGCAAAGTGATGACAGGATTCCTGGGAAGCTGTATCATGATGCGCCACTCATTGCGTAAAGAACTAACATCATTCCCAATATAATTAATTTCTAACATAAAACCATGTTTAGGCATTTGTATTATTTTTATTACAACATATTGTTGAAACGATAATTACAGGTGCTAGGATTTTACTTGTTCACCTTTCACTTATGGTCAAAAGAACATCTACATGTATTTTCTGGCTTCCCACAACCAGAAAAAGCAGATTGAACGTTTTGGATAATCCATTTTTCTGCTTTTCTGCGTTTCCAGTGCCAGATTAGACGTTTTGTCACACAGTGGCCCAAAAGTGGACGTGTGTTTTCGGTTACCCCAACCCGAAAAAGAACGAACGTTTTGGACAAACCTTTGTTCCTTGCTTCGAAAGCGGATCGAACGTTTTAAACAGTGGCCTAAACTGGGTAGTCTTTTCGCTTGAAAAAAGAGATTGAATGTTTGATAAATCTATCCCTTATATCCACAAAATAATGGACGAATCCTACCAATGCACCTAACAATCATGCGATAACCGTCACTGAAAAATAGGGTCGGCGGCCCTCACCACGGAAGGGGCTGTGATGGACTACATAATTATTGGGCCCCGTTTGTTTGGTTTTTTCTGTGAAAATTCTGACGCCGGGTAGATTGTTATTTTAAGGTAAGATCTTTAGTCCCATCGCTTTCCTCAGGGCAAACGCAACTTTCCACAGGCCACTGTTTAGTAAACGTCGATCCCTGAAACGAAAATGGTTGTCCCAAAAAGGATCCTTTTCGAAAAAAGATTCATGACCGCCGGTGTAGAAAATCACTTTTGAAACTAAAGTAAAAAGAATGTTCCGAAAATGTTCAATCTACTTTTGGTAGAAAACCAGAAAAGTAGAAACATGCACTACCCAACAACGTTCAATCTGCCTTTCATTATTTAAAAGTTAAAATCCACGTCCACTTTTCGACCTCCATAGAAAAGGCTTAGATGCCAAATTTAATTGCAAACATTATTATACAATGTATAGATTCGGTTAATTTTATTTTTTATAAATAAACGTTAAAATTCAAATTGACAAACCCCTTCCTGATAATGCAACTTTTCCATGACATTTATTTTAATACAGGTATGATGCAATATTATGCTCCAAGTCTGAAGATCTTTGCGATAGAGCCGTACACACTGTGGTGATGGTAGCTCCAGCGCTCTATAGCAACTGGCTGGTGGGTCTTATCCACGGTCTTAGCGGCGTTCCTGAAAGAAATCACGCTCAGGTCGAGTTCAGAGATAACTGCTTAATGTAGGGACTAAACTCTATGCTATGAGCTTCTAGTGTGCTTTTTAAAAGACCCATACCTTTTATCGAACCCTGCTTTAATGATACAATAAGTTTTGATAACTTAAAGTTCAGTTATCACAGTGAGAATCGACTTAAAATGCAATCAATAAAAATGCAGTTCATGCCTAATCTACAACACTGATGAAAAAGTTCGATGCTTATGTCCCTTACTATCATGGTATTTATAATTACATGTATCATCAATCACAATCGGTGTAGACTGTTCCCTGTCAGGCCGTACCGTTCCGATTTTTCTGCAACGAGAATTTCCATCCCCCAATATTTCAGCCAATCACATGCACGTTTTAATGACGGGATATTTTTAACCTAGATGCGGGGCACACTGATCAAAGGGCGCGCCCCCGTTATTTACAGATTTGTGCCGAACGTGTACATAAATGTAAATGTGTACATGCATGTACAGTGTACAGTATGTCTGAACTATTGCAGCTAGATTCATAAGAACTATAGTGCGTATAGTCAACTCAGCGCAATGTCCGTTCAAGGATTCCTTTGGGATACATTGTGCCGAAGATCTGACGCCCACATCGAGGCTCGCGTGAAAGGGCGATCCCTGTTAGATATTCGGGCTACTCGCGCGCTGGTTACAACCAGGTCAAAGTCGAATCTCCATGAAACTGAGAGCGTTATTCACGAGGGGAAACGTGACATCAGATCTTCAGTGCTTGCTTCACCAGTTAGCCTGAAGATCTGACGTCACCCGAGGCTCATGCATGAATTACGCCAGATACGGGCCGGGCCGCCATGTTTTCCTGAAATTCAACTTTGACCTTGGTTGGTAGCTAATCTAATCAAATCATTTATTGTTTTAATGCACCACATACAATTATCCCCAGACACTGTACACCTGTATAAGAGCGCTTTCCTTTAAAAACAGTTCAGAAAAAGTTAAAAAGTTAAAAAGTTAAAGATAAAGTTAAAGTAATTAAGTAAACAGCGACTACCATAATAAGAACGGAACAAATGATTTTTAACCAATGACTTAAAGGATTCATGCTGCGGCTGACGAATGTTTAGGAAGATCATTCCATACCATGGAGCAACAACAGAGAATGTACGATTCCCATAATACTTAGTCATTATAAATTCGGTGGAGCTCCAAAACGAATCTCCTACTCGCCTTGTTGATCTCGCGGAACACGGAGGTTAACCAGGTCAGTGAGGAGAATCGGCGCTGTGACATTCTCAATTATTTTATAAGTAATAGCAGGATTTTGAAACGAATCCGCTGTTCGACTGGCAACCAATGAAGATCCGAGCCTCGAAGGGACGTCAGATCTTCACACAACGTATCCAATGAAACCTGAATGGTGCGCCTGGGGCCTGTCTTTATGCTTAATAGGCCAGGATCAAGACATCATATCAGGGGACCAGTCTACACACACGTCAGCGAGATAAAATTGGAAAGACAGAGGGGGTTTATATGTTTTCCACGCGTGCGTTATTATTTTTTTTGTACAATAAAAAGTGTATCACTTTAAAGTTAGTGTTACTGTTACGTTGTAGTTGTTTTTTCAAAATGAGTACAGAAGGTATAATAATTTTTTAGATATCACCAACTTCACTCTAAGTAAGTTTTCCGATGAAAGTATACTTTAGTTTCTTGGTACTGACAGTATCTAAGTCACATTTTTGCTTGTACTGAAGACAACATTTAGCCAATTTTTTGGCCAACGGATAAACATTAAGGGAAATTATGGGGAAAACACAATTTTTTACTAAAATGAGGAAAAATTACCAAGGGGATAATGCACCCAAAGGGTGACTTATGAAAGTTTTCATGGCGGCTTATTCGATAGATCGTGTCAAAAACCCAAACATGCCTACGAAGTTTCATGAAAATCAGCTGAAGAATATAGAAAATACGGAGGGGCTGTGACCGCCCCCAACCGGGTCGAGAACGAAAACAAGCCCATCGGGCTTGATAGGTTAACCCGACGACCACTTTCGCCAGCTAATTGTCCTACTACCTAATTAACATTCCAAAGGTTCAGGCGAATGTTTACAGCCTCTGATGGCCCTTCCTGCTATATTCTGTTAAGATACATGGTTTTAATTTTTGTAACATTGTGTAACATTGTGTGCTATTTTTGCCTTTTGACTATGTTTTCAGAATATCGAGCGTGCCCTTTTTAAAGTAACACCTGAGGGAAAAATGGCGTAATCGGTTCAACAAAGCCAAAATATCTGAAAATTGCCCTTCATGGGTGGATAATGAGAGTATAAAATTCATGACACTCATCATAAACATTAGTCGGACGGCTTCGAAAAAAAGTGTCATTAAGTTGTGCACAGTTTCCATTATATGGCGTGTGAATAAACACTGAGGCGTTAACAATTGTCCAATCAGACTACACTAAAAAACCAATACCAGGATATCATGAACATGTATGGGGGTACTGTGGGCTTGTAGACCCCGTTGTGAAGACGATTAACACCTGATAATTTCCCTATACGGCAAGGAAGGTGATATTGGCTCTCACCAGTGTAGTGAAGAACTAGAACAGTCAGTGGCATAGAATAGTTAGTATTTTCTGGGGGGCGAGACAAGCAAATATACAACTTTAAAAGTTCAAACCAAAATAAAGGTAAACACTTGTTGCCGTTAATGATGCAGTGTTGTTTGTTTGGCAAAATTTTTTATGGTTTATTCTTTCAAATTCTCAAAGGGTGGTTAAGTTTCTCTTAAATGAAGGAACAACATTGGCGTTTGATAACATATATTAATTTAAATTCTCTGGTTCCAAATAAATATATCACAAAACTAAACTGTGCAATCACAGGAATCACGATTTTTTAAAAAAAACACAAAGTTATGAAAACATTTTCCTATTTCTATTCTAACAATTTTATTTTAACATTTTTCTTAATAAACAAAACGATCGACTGCAACTTTTCCACATAGGCTATGTTCTTTTCTTAAGCTCCTTTGGGATGCGCGTGAAGAAAAGGCCCGTATGAGGCGTATGCCATCGCCTTTTTCCAAATACCTGGACATCATTTGTCGGGGCTCTTGCCTGCGAACTATTCAAATTAAAACGCATAACGAGCTCAAAGCCAAGTTATCAATAAAAAGGGCGTCATATGTTTGGGAAACCCCTACAGTTCAGTCATTATAGTGCATAATTTATGGTTTTGGATAATTTTTTAAGGGAAATTTAGGGTCTGCAATTCAATTTGTTTATGATAAGTCCCATCAGGCTCCTGGACCTCAAGATTAAATACTCGCATTACAAGTTTCGAAATCAAAACACCATAAGCTGCTGGAATTATGGCTGGCCGGACGGATTGGTTTTTGAATAAGGAGGTTTTCAAATGCTGTTTAACTTTATTAGTTGAGTCGAATTATCAAACTGAACCATAAGCATCCATCTTACCCATTCTGGATATTCTGTTTGAGCATTTCTGTTGAAATAATAGGACAAGCTGTGAGAGTCTGATAAGTTGGCTTCGGTTATTGTCGAAACATCTTGAATAAAGGCCTATCAGTTTTTGCATTTTTTTGTCCGACTCAGAAAATGTTTATTGGACAGTCGGAATATTACTACTCTATTTAAGTATAGTATTAATTTTCCGTGGAAATTTTTTAAATTTCCCAAATTTATTCAAAAGTGACCTTGGGCCGTGATCTCCCCCCCCATCAGCTAAAATGTTCGATAAATTTGGCTATATTGCAATTTAAATTCTTAAAGTTGTCAACAAAAACTTGCACCCTTATATTCAGACTCGCTCTTTTAATAAAATCATTCTTATCATAGCGAGAATAAAACCATTGTAAATCTCGCACCTATATTCAGACTCGCTCTCGGCTTATCTAAACAAAAATCGTCTCATCATAGCGAGAATAAAACCATTAAATCTCGCACTCTTATATTCAGACTCGCTCTTATACTTAAAAATAAATCGGTCTCATCATGGAGAATAAAACCATTGTAAATCTGCACTCTTATATTCAGACTCGCTCTCTTATACTTAAACTAAAATCAGTCCATCATAGCGAGAATAAAACCATTGTAAATCTCGCCCCTTTATATTCAGACTCGCTCTCTTATACTTAACTAAAATCAGTCTTATCATAGCGAGAATAAAACCATTGTAAATCGCCCCCTTATATTCAGACTCGCTCTCTTATACTAAACAAAAATCAGTCTCATCTAGCGAGAATAAAACCATTGAAATCTCGCACCCATTATATTCAGACTCGCTCTCTTATACTTAAACTAAAATCAGTCTCATCATGCGAGAATAAAACCATTTAAATCTCGCACCTTATATTCAAACTCTCTCTTATACTTAAACTAAAATCGTCTTATCATGGCGAGAAAAACCATTGTAAATCTCGCACCCTTATATTCGAACTCGCTCTCTTATACTTAAACAAAAATCAGTCTTATCATAGCGAGAATAAAACCATTGTAAACCCTCGCACTATATTCAGACTCGCTCTCTTATCTTAAACTAAATCAGTCTTATCATGGCGAGAATAAAACATTTAAATCTCCACCCTTATATTCAGACTCGCTCTTTATCTAAACTAAAATCAGTCTTATCATAGCGAGAATAAAATTATTGTAAATCTGCACCCTTATATTCGACTCGCTCTTATACTTAAACAAAAATTTCCCAAAAAAAAAAAAAAATTAAAAAAGCTTTCTTGTGCTTATATTGTTTTGACTGCCCTTTATCTATTCAATGTACCTTTATTTCGAATCAAACATTTTATTTTCCCATCTTTATAAACAAAGTCATTTTGCTTTTATTGTATTTCTGATCCTTTATATTTTATTCCTGTAAGTTTCTCATCCTATTTTTTTATTCTACCATATGTAATTTTATATCTCGATCATGTACTTTTTACTCAAACATTGTTTTGTTATTACACAGATTCCTTTTAAATATTGTATCTATTACCATACCAAGTTTTTTATACAAATGTGCCTTTCATTATCATTCTCTGTAATGGTTGGTTTTTAAAATGTTTGTGAAATGAAAATTATTTGAAGTCTCTCGCTCTCTCTGCCCGACCACTCTGGTCCACCTCTCCCCTTTTTGACACCTTGTGAACAGTCTGATCTTTATGATTGGGGCATAGCGTATGCTACTGTTCACGAGTGGTCCCTCTCTATTCCCTTTTTTCTTTCCTCCTTCTCCTTTCTCTTGGGAGCCGCTGGGTGGGTTTAAAACCCACACCAGTAATGCCAGTGGCTCCCCCCCTCAGGGATCTTCAGGGAGTCTGCTTGCACCATGGTGCTTGCAGTCTCCTTTAGAAAGGGTCCCTTCCTTTCCTTTCTCTTCCTTTTTCCCCTCTACCTTTGTTTATTTCGATTTGTTTTGATCTTTAATGTTTTTGTCTTTCTTTATATTATGTATTGTTGTTATTACCTTCGTTAAACAAAAGTTTGGGGTTTTTACTTTACAGTAATGGAAAACCCCCATTTTGTTAAACATTGTTTTCTATTCTGTAATTTGTATTGTTCTGCTTTGTAAATAAAGTTTTCTTTGAAAAGTCAAAAAGTCTTATACTTAAACTAAAATCAGTCTTATCTAGGGGAATAAAACCATTGTAAATCTCCACCTTATATTCAGACTCGCTCTCTTATACTTAAACTAAATCAGTCTTATCATAGCGAGAATAAAGGCATTGAAATCTCCACCCTTATATTCGACTCGTTCTCTTATCTTTAAAAAAAATCAGTCTTATCATAGCGAGAATAAAAACCCTTTAAATCTCGCACCCTTATATTCAGATCCCCTCTTATACTTAAACTAAAATCAGTCTTATCATAGCGAGAATAAAGGCATTAAATCTCGCACCCTATATTCAGACTCGTTCTCTTATGCTTAAAATAAAATCGGGCTTATCATAGCGAGAATAAACCATTGTAAATCTCGCACCCTTATATTCAGACTCGCTCTCTTATACTTAAACTAAAATCAGTCTTATCTTAGCGAAATAAAGGCATTGTAAATCTCGCACCCTTATATTCAGACTCGTTCTCTTATATTTAAAATAAAATCAGTCTTATCTAGCGAGAATAAAACCATTGTAAAAACTCGCACCCTTATTCAGACTCGCTCTCTTAACTTAAACTAAAATTATCTTATCATAGCGAGAATAAAAACCCTTGTAAATCTCGCACCTTATATTCAGACTCGCTCTCTTATGCTTAAACTAAAATCAGTCTTATCATGCGAGAATAAAACCATTAATCTCGCACCCCTTTTATTCAGACTCGCTCTCTTATACTTAAACTAAAAAACAGTCTTATCATACGAATAAAACCATTTTAAACTCGCACCCTTATTCAACTCCCTCTTATACTTAAACAAAATCAGTCTTATCATAGCGAGAATAAAAGCATTGTAAATCTCGCCCTATATTCAGACTCGCTCTCTTATACTAAACTAAAAACAGTCTCATCGAATCGAGAATAAAACCATTGTAAATCTCGCACCCTTATATTCAGACTCGTCTCTTATACATAAAAAAGAAAGTGGGGCCATGGCTCACTGCTGGATCTTATGAAACCGTTTTTAAATTTTACATCAGTACAAATGGGGCACAATAAATAATAATGCTTTAATAATAATTTTTAAAAAACTAAATATAGCATGTTTGTTTCTATTTTGAAGGCACCCGTCAATACTTTCAATTTATAGTAATAGGAATCTGACATTGGAAGGGTGAAGCAGGGTGGGGGAAAAGGGGTTTAAAATGGTCCCCAAAAAATACATGTTTTGTGCATCGGTTTACTGTACAAAAATTTGTTAATGGGGGGAGGGCTAGGTCGGGTGAGGGTGGGCATGAGGTTTTGAGGGGACCGTGGTCATTAGTAGATTAAATTGTTCAAGACATTGAGATAGCTGTATATAATTGAAAACTTTCCTATAACATTTAACCAAATTGTCTGATGTCATATATCTCCAAAAAAATCTCAATCCAAAGATGACATTTGTCCTTAAATATTTTAAAAACACCATTGCGTAAGGATCAGGGTGACAACATTTCATCAAGGATATAGTATTTTTACAACTATTATTTCTTAACAATAATTTTTTTACATTGTGTACAGGGAAAAAATTTCACATATACAATGTATGGTGGCTAGAAGCCTCAATTTGGGGAAAAAGTTCATCTCCTGTGTGAAAAAGTCGTTGAAAGCACAACACAGCAAATTCAATCGAACCAACAATTTTGGATGCAATTGGACATCATTTCATATAAAATAAATAAATAAAAATGCGACACCTGGGTCTGAGGCGACGCGCGGAGACCAGAAACCAGGGCTTTAGCCCAAAAGGGCCCAAATCCCGAATGAATATTATTTAATAATATTCATTTGTGAATTATAATTTTATCCCCATATTAGTAACATTATAGTATTCTCCCAAAATTGTCCGATGGTTTTTTATTATTTATGAATAATAGTTTGACTACTCTTGGGGCAAAATTAATTCTTAATTCAATTGGCAGAGCTCTTCAAATTTAGTTACAACATTCATACAGTAACACAACACCAGAACTTCAACCAAAATATTCATCTTCCAAAAAACAGGACAAATATTTCAACACAATTCGATTACTGGTGCAATAAACTAGAACAAACTTCCCAGTGATATTAGAAACTCGTCTACATTAATGCATTTAAATATAAAAATTTAAAAAATTCCTATAAATGTTCTATGTAAACTTTCTTATGTGTATTATCTTTGTTAATTTTTTCATAGTACCATGACTCGTAAAATTTGCGGGTTTTTTCAGATTAGTGTTTTGCTGTTTTTTTTTTTCAATTTACCGTTCGTGTCTTGTCTTGTATTTTATGGCATATCCCCAACTCAAACAACGACATTATATTTCCATTAGGTTTTTCCGTCATGACATAAGGTACACCATTGGGCCCATCCTAATTTGGATTTCCGTCATTGTACCATGGTACAACACTGTACTCCCCCCAAAGGTAAAACATCTTGATCCCAGTATCAGCCTGGTGAGCCAATTATCCCCTTTTGTTTTTTTCTTGGTTTCTAATAGGTTTAAACCCCCTCCGACAGTGTGACCACCACATCAATGTGGAAAAGTTTTTTTTCATTTTTTTTTCCCCAAAAAAAAGCCAAAATGCCTGGGGTCATTGTTTCCTAAAGGGGACCATTCCATTTTTAAAAAGTGTCCAGTTCCCAGGCTGGGGTTTTTTTTTTCCTGGGCCAAAAAAATTCTGCCATATGTTGTGCAAAAAACCAACCATCCATTGTGCCAAAAAAAGCCTCAGATCTAACCCTCGAAAGGGGAACCATCTGTTTGGCATCTTTTGTTTTTTGATGTTTTTTGGCGTGCCAGTGCCTGGCAAACCCATCAACCCCCCCAGACAGGTGGCTTCTGTTACCAGGGAAAACTGAAGAATGGCTGAAAATATGCTGCATAAGATATGGCTTTTTGGTGTTTGCCAGGTCATGGAAAACCACACACAGCCGTCGTGTTCTGGGGTTGTAAATAATACTAACCCAAAAGGGGCATGTAAGTCTTTTGGATGTAAAAAATTTAAATTTGGGGAATGTATGAAAATATTTTTAATATTAATGGGGTGCCACAAAAGGGCCGGTACCACGTTGAAAAAAGTGGTGGTACCTCCCCGTCGGGGTTAAACAACAGGTTTGCGGGTCTACAGTTCATTCTATTTCATATATGTTGGGTTGGTGGTGGGGTGGCCGTTGGTTAATCTTTTCCTTCCTCTCTTTCGTACATATGAATGGGGGCAAAAGGGACAAAATTGACACTTTTTTGTATCTGTCCGACTAATGAACATGCCCCCCACCGTTCGGGTGTAACTTTCCAATAATAAATAAAGAAATGAAGGGGCCCGTGAAAATATTAGCCCCGCCCCCCCAAATGGTTTGGTCTGAACTGCCCCGAGTTTTTTTTGGACATTATCCCACTACGCGGTTCGTGTAGATATAGCGCCCCCCTGGGCGTGCGCGATGGATCGTGTATTATTCAAGACAACAAACACGTCTTAAACCAAATGGGGGATCCCGCAAAATAACAGGTTATATTTTCTTAAACCCAAAAATGTTTTAGTTTTTGTTTTCCCCCGCCTTTGCCCTTTTGACCCCGGGATCCTCCCCGGCAGAAAATTTGTGCTTGTATAAAAAATATCGGATGCAGGGTTTTGGGAAATTATTTTTCACGGGTAAATTGGACGGTTCCATTTCACGGGGCCGCCGGGTAAAAATCAGAATGTTTATTCAATAAAAAAAAAAATCATTTTTTATGTGTGAGATTCACACATGCATCCGTGTTTTAATTTTTTTTCCCCAATATATCAGTTGTTACCGATGATAGGGCCTAATTTTTCCCAAACACAAAAAAAAAGCACTCAATATGGGTTTTTATACTACACGGATCCTTGCTTTTTTTATGTCTATTGTACAACATTTTAAAGCGTAATACAAAAAACCCAGTTCATTGCCAATGACAGGCCTTTACAACGCCCTCCTTAAATTCTTGAATAAAGTCTTTTTTAAATACCCAAAAAGTTTTTGGCTGAAAATTCCCCTTTCCCAAATTAATTATTTTATTGTGTTTATAAACAGTTGATCGGTTTTTTGGTGGGGTTTTTTATCAAAAAATAGTTTTGCCCGAAATTTTCGTCCAGAAATAATAAATTTTATTCATTTAGACTCAAGATGTCGGACGGGGGCCCCCAAATTTGTCAGCATTTTTAAAAATATCCTGATTGCTTTTGAACGTTGTACGTACCGGTACTCTTCGCGCGATCTGATCATAAACCCGAAATCAAGGCCCCCCCACGGACCCAAACAAATATCTGTGCCGAGAATGCATCACCAGATAGTTACCGTGACAAAACCAAAAAACCTCAAAATTGCCATACCAAAAAAACCGCCAATTTTTGGGAAAATCGTCCCGTAATTCCGACTTCCCGGAAAATTCCCCGTACTGGTATCGCTCGCTTTTTTCCCCCCCGTGGTAACGATCCGACAGCTTTTTTCTGCCATTGATGACTCGCTTTTTTCGCTACTTGCGCTTTTTGAAGTGAAAGATGTCGTTATGCCCTTTCGAGCTCCCCTTCAAACCCGAATTGGTCTCCCGTGGTGTTTTTTGTGCAAAAAAGGTACCCACACATAATGAAAAAAATAAATCGCCCTGACATTTTTTTTGTTGAACTTTTTAAAACTGTTATTGGGCCCAAAATTACTAAGGAAAATCCGCGTTTATCAAATTCTTTTGGGGCAACTCTTATCTTTAAAGGTAAAACCGCCCTAAAAATGCAAAAATGGGATGGAAAATGATAGATAAACCTTTTGGGAAAGGTTTTTAAAACAAATTGGGTATATGTAATTCAAAAATCCAAAAAAAAAAAAATAAAGGTCACGTATACGCATTTTGTAGTCGACGACTAAATTTACCAAAATTCAGATTGTTTTTAACTGGTACCCCCATTGCACCGTTGTGTTTTAAAAAGAGGAAAAAGGTTCCAGTCTGTTTTGCATCCTTTGTAAACACAACGATCACAGTACAGAACCCCCTGGTTTGGGGTGCAACCAGGTGCGTCGACGTCCAAGATCCCCAAAAAGTGAGGAAAAATGTAAGGGTTGATGACCTTGGATCAACCATGGAAAAAAAGCTGAAAAACTGGTGTTAGCAGATCTATCTGGACATGGGGTTTGGTGACATCTCAATCATGATCAATGTTTTTTTCATTGACAGAACATGATGTAAATGTACATGTGTACATGATAAACCAATTGAAAATTCCCCTGGAATTATGTAAAATGCCAACCCTGATTAATACATATACTTTTTTTGACGGGAAAAAATTAAAAGGGGAAGCATCAATTTTGGTTTAGATTATCATATTTAAAATATCAAACTTTTTGTTTTGGGTTTGGGACACATGGGCCTAAAAAATTTTTTGTCAAAAAGTGCTTTTATCTTAGAAAAAAAAAGAAAAAAATTTGAAAAAAATAAAAAGAATTCCCCAGATATGACTTTTGTAAAACGACTTTGTAAAACCTTTTTTTAAAAAATTTTCCAGATTGTTTTTTTGTATTTTCATGAGATCAAAATGTTAACATTCTTACGGGGTTGGTTTTTTATTATCAAATGATGATAAATTTCTTTTGGGAAAAATGCACCCGGGGCCCATTTTTAAAAGGGTTTTTTGGTTTTTGCAACCGCTAACCAGTTAAAAATCATTCTTTTGTTTTTTGGTGGTCAAAAAAAAACTTCTTTAAAATCCACTTTTATGAGGGTTTTTGGACTTGATTTTCAAAAAAAAATCCTCCCCTTCAAAAATAAAAGGATCCTATTAAAGTTGCCTACGCAGACGAGGAAGCATCGTACCAAAATGCCTGATTTTCAAAAATAAATATCTAAAATTTGGGTTTGTATCATCATCCATATGTTCTCCACCTTACCAGGTGGTAAATTACATTATTGGTTTTTTTGAAAATAGTGGGGGCAGATACACTTCTCCCCTTTCATTAAATTTTAATGGTTGTTTACCAATCCAAAATAAGGTTTAGTAAATTTGTTTTTTTTTTTTTGCTCTAGATTCGGCTTTTCGCCCAAGAAAAGGGGGTCTATCTGATAAACCTTTCCCAATCCATGTCATTTAAACAATGTTTAACCTTTTTCACAGTGATTGTTGAAATGTTGTTTATTAAATCAAACCCCTTACCCCTCTTTTCACTCTTAAACTTTTCAAAAAAGGGGACAGTAACTTTTCTTTTGTTTGAAATTGATGCTGGTGTGATTCTCAACATAATGAAGCCCCGTCCGGGTCAATGGAATTTTTGGAATAAAAATGTCGGGCCCTTCTTTATTACTGCCCTCCCCCCTGGTTCTTGGTTCAAGTGCTGGATGCCCAAAATTTTGAAACAAATGTGTTTTTATCACCAGTGGCGATACCATCCCAAAACGGTGGGGGGCATTTATTCAAATTACCATTCTGACATGTCACCATTCTGAACTGTCATTCGCCAAAGGCGTACATTTATTATAGATTGATTCTGTTTTCGTCAACAAAGGATGGGGTTTGGGGTTTGTAAAATGTACACCATTGTTGATTGTTTGCAACGGTTAAACAGGTCACAAAGTGGTTTCAATTGATTGTGGGGGAGGGAGGGAGGGAGGGGGGAACCAAAAAAGCAAGCCCTTAAACCAAATAGACAGTTAAAATAAATATGTATTTCATTTTTTTATTAAAATTTACAACCCCAAAACCTCTTGATTACAATGTCAAAACTTTTATGTAAAAAAGGGCATCTGATTTTTTAGCTTGAAATTCTATAGTTTGGGATGCAGCTACAGACTTTTTAAATATGTGTACAACCTTAAAAAATGAAAAAAACAATGAAATTTGTTTCAAATTTAAAAAACAATTTATAACAATAGAATGGTTCGTGTTCATTGTCAATTTATCATTTTTTTTTGTTTATTAAAAACTTGAGTTAGTAAGTATATTATAAATAAAGTCACTATCGTATATAAACATGCAGTCCATCAGTTAAATTTATTTTGAAAAGACTTAATAAAAAGACAAATCCAATGTTAACTTCTAAATTTAAAGTTTTCAAAAAAAATAAAGGGGGCAAACAATTATCAAACAATGGATGTAATTACATTTAATTTGTTTAATTTTCAATTCAATTTGGCCTTTTGGGGGAATTTTTTCGACAACTGTTTCTGGGGGGCGGGGAAGAGGAAAGCATGGATGAAAAGTTTTTTGCAACTTTATCATGTTTGTTATGACATAAGCTGTTTGTTTCTCCCCCAACTACAAACGGTGTGCTTTGAGTAGACTTTTGGATCCCGTACATGAACATAGATGAAATGCACAATTATTAATTTTTCTTTATTTTCCCATGAAAGGGAAAATTATTTACAACCAAAGGGGGAATATCAAAAATGTAAAGACTTTCTCCAGGGTAACTTTTCCTTGGAAAAGTTAGAAAAAAAAAAAAGGGGAAAATGTTTATATGTCCCCAACCAATTTTCCAGTAACCCCCCCCCCAATAAATTTTTCCCCATCCTGCCCTTTTGAATTTGCAGCTTTTTAATCCGTTCTATCTTTGGCCCCTTCCTAAATCAATTTTTGACTTTTTTCCCCTAAATAATACTGAATGGGATCTGGCTACCTACAACCCTCCAAACTAATTTTAAGTGTTTTACATGTTGATTTTCATCTAGCATTTTATTGAAAAGCATGTGTTGGGGTATTCAATATCATTATATTTTATCTAAGAATACATGTTTGTACAGGGTAAGGTTTATCACCATGTAACTATCTCTGTTTAATATGTTCCTTTTTAGAAAACCGGGGGAGATAACTTAAATTTCCCTCGGTTCTTTATCATCTTCATCCCCAAAAAAATCGGTACACTGATTGAAAAAAAAATTCTGCCAGTTCTTTCAGAACCAATTTTTTACTCTCGAAATATAATTACTACCCCCTGTTCTTCAACCATGTAAAAACTTCAAAAAACTCAACATTTTCAAGGTACAGAATACTAATAGGTGATTTGTTTGGGTGTGGGGGCGGGGGTTTAGGGCTGTCAGTTCCCCTTTTCAAAATTGAATTCAATTTTTTGGGGGAAAAAGGGGCTTAAAAAGGGGCGCCTTTTTCCCTAGAAACTTTCGATTGGGTGGCACCCAACAAACCTGAAGTTGATATAGTATTTTTTTGAAAACTCTTATTCATGGAATGTCGCTAGTAAGTGGGGTGGGGGCCTTTTAACCCCTTCCCTAGTACGTGGTGATATGATGAACCGACATTCGTCTCTTCCCCTCTCCTTCATCTCATCTATGGACCCAAAAATGAACAAACATTTGTATACAATCTTTCAAAAGAAAGTTCGGAACTGATAGTACTTAGCAGTTGAGAAATGAACGACCACAAAAAAAATAAATAAACTGAGCCATGAATATCCATGTAAATACTTTGACTAATTATTAGTGCTACAACTTATCATTCACACACCCAAATTTTAAAATTTTTACTTTCCCCTTTTGGTTTAATAGGGGGATGGGAACGGTGAGTTTTTATTATCTCGGTGACTGAAAATAAAATCCCCCAAAATTAAGGGCATATTATCATTGCTTCAAAATGAGCTTTAAATTTTAGTCATTGTTCATCTTAAAAAGGAAAGATTCCCTGCCCTAAAATCTTTTCTGATCGTATATTGCCCCCTTTTGGACAAGTTAACATTAACTGCCCGGGGGAAAAACAAGAAAACTTAATTTTTCTAAATGGGAAATTGTTTTTTGAAACGTTTTTTTGAATTAAAAAAAAAATTTTACAAAAAAAGTTTCTATAATAAAACAAATTATGGGATAAAAAATAATCTGAACAAAAGATTTACTCTGGCAATCTTTTAGCTGTGAATATGAAATGGAATCATCTGGCTCTCATGGGTTGATGCAATTAAAATACTGGGGTGATGTTTTCTCATACCTAAAACAAAACAATGGTGGATATGATGGACATGGTGCATATTAAAACAGTAATGGGGAATAATGGTACCTGGTCCGTGCTATTTTCCCCCAGTCCATGTTTGAATTTCACCATAACCCCTTTTACCCATAAAATACCTGGGCATGATTGGGGGAAAATTTCAAAATTTTATGGAAATTTTTTCTTTCTAAACTATATCCCCATAATTATCACGTCTGTTGTAAACATCATCACTTCCATAATTTCCATGTCCATTTCATCACAAAACACTGTTTTGGCCATAGGAAATATCAAATATAATGTGATGGGTAACATAAATTCACATAAGGCTCACATACAGCCACACAAAAAGCCCCATCAGTATTATTTATCAAATAAATTTTTCTTTTTTACCTGTCCAATAATCTCAAAAAAGCAACATTACTTTGGGATCTCACCATCCCTTCAACAGTCAAATCCCCGGTGTTTTCCATCATTTTTGGGTTTTTGGCCCGTCAATGGTCACCAGGCAGCGTCGTTTTTTTCCGTAACGGTGAGACTTTCTTCGCCAAGCCCGCTCGGTAAATTTTGGGGTTGATTTTTACGGATGGCCTTCCCAAAATGAAATTTTGTCCTTTTTATTGGTGTTGATATGATGAAGGGGGTGTGACGATGTTCGAATGAATGCGTCATTTTTGTTTCAAAAATAAACTCTGGCATATCATAAATTTAAAAACCCCAAAGAAAAAACACCACAGGGTCGAGACCCTTTACCTTCCACGCGAAAAATGTTGATATTTTATGGCCAACCAGCGGCTGGCGCCCTGATTTGGGACGTCTTGGTTTTTTCCCGGGGCTCGGGGAAAAAGCCCAAAATTTCCTTTTTTTCGATTTTGACAATTTTCCCTATTGTTTCAAAATCATTTCACTTTGTCGTATCAATAAAAAAAAATAATTTTTCTTGTTGGTTTTAATAAACTTTTAAACGTCTGGTGCGACACCTTTTGTCCTCTGAGTTTTCTGGGCAAATTTTTGGGTTTAAAAAATCACATGACATTGGTTTTTTTACAATAACAAAAAAAGCATTGTTCAGGGGTACTTGTGGACAAATTTTATTTTTTTTGAAAAACTTTTCCCAAATACATGTAAAACAATGAAATATTAAGGGCGTTTTTATCGCCCAATTTCTGCGCGACAAAGGCGGTGTGTACCTTTAGGACGTGCTGGCAGAGAAAATGGTAACGTATCCGCAATTCGTTCAGGAACAATAATAGTCAAGTTTCCGGCCACCGTGTTTGTATATTAAACATGTCATGATCCGTTCGCTTTGGTTCAACAAGAATTATTGTTCATTAATTTTAATAAAACTCTGCATGTGATACTTTTCCAGTTTTATACATGTGTTCATCTTATATTGTAAGTAAGACTATTGCGGTGACACCATGTGAAATTCTCATTGATAATAATTGTTCTGAAAAGAACTGGAGGTTCAGAACTAATACTACCAATTGAAATTTCAATGTGTTACCAATGGTACGCATGGTGTTTACCGCATGGTGTTACCGCACGGTCTTCTTATCCTCTTCACCATGCAAAGCTACAAGTTTACCCATCTATATTCTAAAACAAATAATACCTACCCTTTCTTGATAATCTTCTGTAGTAAAATCTGGTTGCTCAGTCAAACGTACGTTGTCTGGCGTCGATGTGCCTTGGCAGGAATCGCATCTGTGTATAATATAATAGTTAGTATAATCATATTACCCTAATAGATCAGTATATATTGTTTTACACAGTGAAGTCTTATAAAGCCAGTGTATAGGTACCTATGCACTTTGGATAAAATGTCTGTAAACAGGCCTCCATCAAGATATCGTATAAAGAAACAAGATGTATTATGATAAAACCAACCTATGAAAGTTTCAGATAATTTCATTGACAAAAGTGAAAATGCTTTCAGACTGTTTGTATTCATTCCAATGCTTTTTTCCGAGGTTCAATCATTAAAAAATGTGTTTTAAATTCCACCTTTTAATGAATACGAGTTCGTCTTTGCCGATCGTATGATCTGAATGTCTTTGCACAATAATTGAGCTGATACTTTCACAAGTCACTTGTTTTCAATATGTCTATTCATATGATGGAAGTGTATTCAATGGTATAACATATCCTTTAACTTGTCTAGTGAATTTGAAGATTCTCTACAAGCAATATATAAACATTGCATGCATGCGCGAGGCCCGTTGGAATGTATGGGGTTAGGATTTCCTGACTTTCTTGCCAAATAGCCATGTGTGTACCCCACACACACACACAAGTTGTTAGCCAGGATTTAGAAATAGGGTCTCCAAATTTCTGAAATTTCAAAACAGGGTGTCCAAATTGTTCACTTACAATACTTTTACATGTAAATGACAGATGAAATAGCTGTCCAAAATTGAAACAGGGTGTCCAAAAGACACCCAGACGCCCTCTGGCCGATACCATGCCTCACACATTCCCAACCCACTTGTCAATACCTTTCAATCAGGGGTATTGTGTATGCAATGCAGTTATGTAAATATTTCGGATGAAAATAAGAAAATTCAGCTTTCTGGCCGTTTATACAGTGTATTAAGACAGAACAAATACAACCGTAATGCCAATATTTGCACAACAACATTGTTAGGAACTGTTATTGATGAGAATTTTCTTGGAATAAACATTTAAATACGTTCACCAGAAAATCTTCAAAACATTGGCGTCATGTATATGTTGAAATTTTCCTACAACATTCTGTTAGCATTATATAATTCCTCATTCTTTCATATGTAAATTGTAATGCTATATTAAATTGGGGTAGCTCAACTCACAGTGTAATAAACTTGTTCTGTTACATAAGAAAACTGTTTGATTTATAGCAAACAAGTGAACATATAGCTGTGTTGTTTGCAGAGCTTAAAGAATGTCGTATCCGACCGCCACTTTTAAGTTTTTTTTTTAAACCAATTAAAAAATGATTCCATCGATTTTGGGGTACAGAAAGCGAAAACTATTTAAAATCCACTTTTATGACGGTTTCGGACTTTTGATTTCCTTCTAAATAATTCCTCCTTCGGAAAATAGAAGGATCCTATTATAGTTGCCACTGCCATGTACAATGACCGTGTTGGTCACTAATGGGGAGTTGACAAGATCAGACTGACATGACCTAAGTCATCGATACCAAAATGCCTGATTTTCATGAAATAAATATCCTGAATAATTTTAGTATATGTCTATCATCATCCATATGTTCTCCACTTTACTAGGTAGGTAAGATTACATTATTGGTTATATTTAATGAGAAAAGTGGCGGTCGGATACGACATTCTCCAGTTCTTAAATTCAATGACCCTTTAAAAGTGGTATTCTTCCTAATGATTTGTTTAAATTTTCTTTATATATAAAGCAACTGTGAACAATAGCCACATCAGTAAATGACTAAAGAGGTCATCTGATAGGCCAATCAATGGTTCACTGCAAACCAGAGTGAAAAAAAAAAGAAAGAAAAGAAAAAAATGTATATATATATATATACATATTATAAAGGTGACATACATGAACTCAATTGAACTAAACTAATTAGAGAAATGACACCTGGCAAGGCATGGAGGGAGCCCTACAAACTAGTAGTATGTTAGATGGGGTTCAGCCCACCTAAAAAAGTGAATTTGGTGAAAATCGCTGGGTAGTAGTGGGGATTTTGAAAATAAAAAAGGTGAAAATAGTCCCAAAAAATATCAATTTTGAATAGTATTTGCTGGGTAGTAGTAGGGGTTTTGTAAGGTTTTTTTTAAATTCGGTTTCATTTAAAAAAAAAGAAACTTCACTGATTTTTCCTGATGTTAGATGGGTTCCAGCCCACCTACTTAAAAAATGATTTTAGGGTATTCCCTTTTGGTGACACCTACTCAAAAATGTTGATGACGTCATGAAAAGATCAGGAGATCGTCGCGAGTAGTAGTTTAGAGATAAAATTGAGATAAAATTTGAAAAATTAAAAATCTAATATAAACTAAAGATGACAACGAAAAGAATAGTAATAACAAATTGACACAATCGTT
>JAQQFT010000390.1:0-28113 GCA_029582265.1 Zoroaster sp. YZ-2022 | reverse complement strand
TTGGGGAATTTCCGGTACGCATATCAACTGCAAAATACGCAAACGCGACGCACTATCGCTGCCCTTTCGCCCATAGTGGTCTAACAACATGTGCCCTCATCAACGTGCGAATAATGCATGTTGCGAATAATGCCTTGAAGTCAGAATTTCTTATTATAGTATTTGAGATCAAATAATTCACCAAGAATACAAGAACATTTAAAACACTGGTGAAAATAACCAAATAAAAGAGTTTGAATAAGATGTTTTAACATTAATACTTTGTTTTGCCAGACATATCTGGAAAACAACAACATTGGTGACATTAGCAGGAACATTTGACGGTGTAAAATATCCAGTCGGTTGTCAGTATTCATGTCTGAATTGTAATAACACAGATATACAATAAGGGCTGAGCCACGAGCCACCAATTTATCTTGAATGAATGTACGTGTCACACGACAATGTGGCCACATGATATTTTAAAATAATATTTCCAGATCATGCTGAATACTATTCGTCACCCGCAGTGCGAGACGCCGCACGCGTGATCCTTCTCTGTACTTGCCAAAAGTGCAAGGCGAGCTTGGCCCAACAACTCGCTGCATTGTCATGTACAATAGCTTTGACTGGGGTACTGGCAGTAAACCAGGCCTCTCTAGACTTTGCATTTACCAAAATCGACTCTTCAAGAAATCGAGATAAGATCCAGTCAGTAAAAAGAGACTACAAACAGCTACTTATTTCTGAACCTCGTAGTATGTAGTTCAACCTTGTTTTTATAACCCTGATGTGTCAGATCATAAGAAGGTAAGACTTCTAATCGCATAGCTGACGAAGTGACGATTCAGCTGTTTTGAGTTATAAAACTGTTTTAGAGTTTTAAAGTGTAACTTTAATCTCTACCTGTTTTTAAATCATTTATTTACACGTTTTGTTTAGATCAGTAATCCTTCAAGTGACGAATCAGCGACGAATCAGCACAATATTAAGTTAATATCTCACGAAGTGCAGAGTAATTAAAAAGTGACCACAATGTCCTGAGTCCAAGAGCTAGCTGAGATTATTTGACATGAAACCACAAAAGCTTTGACTGTTTGGTTGGGTACAGGTAGCCTACCTGACCACAGAAACCCTTGTCTTAAGTGCAGTCAGTGGTGGTGGGGGTAGGGGCCTTTTAATTACCTCCAAAACTTTGCCTCAAACTAACATCCACGCCATGTTGTAGAGAAAGCCCTACAATTATAAATCTGCAACTTAAGACAAAAATTTTGTGGTGGAAAGGTCACTTAAGACAAACACTAATTAGTGCTAATTAAGGAATTTATTTGACCTCAAGCTACAACACTGAAACTGTTGAGGAAGGTCTATATATCAATAATCACCAACTTAAGGTACACACCGCCCAAAGATTTCTTCAAAAACTAAATCTGGGTATCATGTAATTACCAAGAATGTCCAAAAACAACAATAATGTCAAAGGTCACGTATACGCATTTCAGTAGTCTACGACCGTGAAACCTGTAACAATATTGCAGATTGTATTTAGACTGGTACCTCTGCATTGACACACCGTCGTGATTGTAACAAGAGGAACAAGGTTCCAGTCTTACATTTTTGTATCCGTTGTAAACACACGAACGATCACAGAATTCCTGATTCGATTGCAACCAGATGCACGTCGACGTCCAAGATCATCCAAAAAGTGAGGAAAATGTTAATATTAGGCTTGATAGACCTTGGATCAACCATGGAGAAGGCATAGACTGAACAACTGGTGCTAGCAGCATCTATCTGGACATGCTGGATTCTGGGTGAGCTACCCAATCATTCATGATCAATATCAATCATGATATAGTTTTTGATCTGAAGAACATGAAATGATGAAAAAATCATGAAAGTCCGAATTATGTAAAATTCCCCCAAACCCCCGATTACATACCTACATATTTGACAAGAAAAAATTTTAAAAGGAAGCTTAAATTTTTGTTTAGATTCTATATTCTCAAAAATTATCAAACTTTTTTATTTGGTTGGGACAAAATTATAGGCGGTTTAGGCCTTTTAAATGACCAAATTTTTTTGTCCAAATTTTTTTAATTTTTAGGGCCTAGTTTTATTTTAGAGAGAAAAAAATACATTATAAATACAAGAATTCCCAGATATAACTTTGTGAAACATGGGGGGAAAACTTTTTAAATAAATTTTCGGGTTGGTTTTACGCTATTTTTCATGAGATCTAATGTTAAGTGTTACAGGGTTGAAGTCAATGTTCATTATCAAATACCAATGATAAAATTTTATTTGTTTTAATGCTCGTTTATTACAAAAAAATTGGTTTAGAAAAATTGTAATTTTTTTGCTGAGTACATTTCGTCCAAGAAAAGGGTCTAACCACCTTTCCCAATCCTTTCAGTTAAAACATTTTTTAAATTTTTTTCACAGTGATTGTTGAAAATTTTTAATTTATTTAAATCTGCCCTTACCCCTCTGTTCCTTAAATTTTTTTCGAAAGAGGAAAACATTTGCTACCAACAGAATTGATGCTGGGTGTGTTTCCCGTTTCGGTCAAGGGAAATTGGAAATTTTAATCAAACATTTTGGGCCCTTTCATTTATTGTTTTTCCCCCTCCCCCCCCCGTTTTTGGGTTTCTTTTGGGGCAAGATATCAAAGAATTTTAAAAAACAAATGTGTCGGTTCATCACCAGGGGGGACATGCCATCCCCAAAGAACCTGGGGGGGCAGAATTTTTTCCCTTACCGTTCAAAAAACCCCCCAATGTCACCCATTCCGAACTTCCCCAAATCGTCCCCAAAGAGCTACATTTATTATGCAGATTGTTTTGTTTTTTTGTCAATAAATGATCATTTTTGGGGTTATTACACTGAAGTCTTTTCCTTTTTACATGTGTAAGACCAGAATCATTGTTAGATTGTTTCAAGGTTAAAAAGGCGAAAGTGGTTTCAATTGATTGTGGGGGGGGAGGAGGAACCACAAAAGTCAAGTCATGAAACCAAATGACATTTAAAAATAAAATGTATTTCATTGTCTTATTAGCAATTTACAACACCCATACAACTCTTGATTGTTTAAATTTTAAAAAATGTATGTAAAAAAATTCTGATCTTGTAATTTAAGATGGATGAGCACAGACTTTTTCCAAATAAAATAATTAAAGAAAAAGAATGAGAATTTGTTTAAAATTTTAAAATGTTTTTTAATTTTGAAATAGGTGAAACAAAAAAAATTTATAAACAGTACAAAAGGAGATGTTTGATTCATGTTTTTTTTCCTTTTTAAATTTTTAATTATTTTTTTCCATTATAAACTTGAGTTAAAAGTAGATTTTAAAAATAAAGATCACTCTCGGTATATAAAATGCAGTCCATCCATTCAATTTTTTTTTTAAAAATTTAATACCAAAAAAAAACCCAATGTTTTTCATTTAAATTAAAATTTTAAAAGGTTTTCATAAACAAAAAAAAGGGGAAGAAATACGATTTAATAAATGGATGTATTTTTCATTTGTTTGAATTGTCAATTTAATTGAATTGTGGCCTTACTTTTGGGTATTATTTCTTTTTGAAACTCTTCGCCGAGGGGGGGAAAGAAGGAAAACTTGACGTTTGAAGATCAGACATTACTATTTGACATGTCATTGTTTTTCTCCACCAAAAAAACCTGTGCTTTGAGTAGACTCTGTGGTCCTGATACGAACATGGATGAAATGCAAATTATTAAACTTTCATTATGTTCCATGTAGGGAAAAATTATTTACAAATGGAAATATCGGGTTTAAAGACTTTCTCTCACAGGGTAATTTTTTTGGGAAATTAAAAAAAGAATGGGAAAATGTTTATATGCTCCCCCCATGCTTGTGTCTTCAGAACCTAGCCCCCCACCAATCTATAACCCCCACTTCCGCCCTTTGAATATGCAGCCAAGTTTAATCCAAATCCATACATGTACCCCTTCCCCCTAAATCAACTCTGTGACTTTCCCCAAAATGCTGTGGGGATCGGCTCCCCAACCCGGCAAACTTTTTTAAAGTTTTTTTACATGTTGATTTATCATCATTTTTTTTGAAAAGCATGTGTTTAGTGTCTATCATTATGCATTTTATTAAGAATACATGTTTGTATTGGGAAAAATTTGTGGGCACCGTAACATCTCTACAGTTTAATAGGGGTTCTGAAAGAACGGTGGTGGAAAACTTTTCACGGTATACCTGATCATCTTCCCCCCAAGACCAATCAGGTTCTATTAAAAACAAAAATGTCACTCCCATTTCAGAACAAGCTTTTACTACTCTTGAAACATAATTAATCTTACCTTCAACCTTTAAAGCTTCAAAATCTCAATATTTTAAAAGTAGAAAAAAACTACAAAAATAATATAGAAATTTTGGGTGTGTGGGGGGGGGGGTGGGGGGGGGCTGCCAGTTATTGTCTTGAAACATTTTATTTAACCCAGTTGTTGGCAGAGAGGGTTAAATGTGGACATGTCGGTACTTAATTGAAATTTTTTTGGGATAGAAAAAAACATGAAGTTGATAGAGTAGGTAATCTTTTTAAAAAAACTATCCAGTGAATTCTTTTATAATTAGCTGTGGTAGGTTTCCCTTTGCCCATTTCACATCGATGACATGAAACTGAGATTGTCTTTCCTCCCCATTTCATCTAGGGACCAAAATTTGTATAAAATTTCCAAAAAAAGATTCTGATAGTACCCGCAAAAACATTAAACAAAGCCACCCTGAAAAAAACAAAGATTTGGTAATTATTAGCACAGTCCCTTACCATTCACACACACACTGCAAATGACAAACCTCAGAAGGATAATTACTTTTTCTTCCAAAAATTTTAAAGGGTCACTGAATACAAAAAAGTGTATTTTTTAATATTGAAAACTGATTATAAGGCACATGAAATCAGCAGGGCATGTTCGGACAGAGAAAACAAATTTTATTAAAATTATATATATTTTTTTTAAAGTGAGAGACAATTTACTGAGGGATGTTTAAAATTCGTACAATTTAAATAACTTTTTGAAATGTGATGTTGACAGCCAAATGAAATAACACTTACCATACAGGCTCATGTGATGTTGTGTCCATATGTTTTTGACCCCCTTGTTGATTTGTAACTGACTTTGATGTTAGAGGGAGCTCATGTATACCTGGGAGTTCACCAAGAGTTAATTGGGAATTTTAAAAAAAACATGTTCTTTAAATTTTTGGGATATGATTTTAAAAGGGGAAGGGAAAACACGGTTTTACTTGTTTGAAATTACTGAATTATTTATTCCCTTTGCTCTGGATGTGAGGGTTTAAAAAATTTTTCTACTTTTTGTGTTCTTTTTTTAAAAAAAACTGAAAACAAAATTCCATTTATTTAATTTTTTCCCCAAAAATTAAAAATTTTTCACACTTTTCTCATGACTTGACTCCCCACAGCTAAAATTTTAACATATTCATTATTAAACGACTTTTTCGTAAGAAAAATTTTCCCGATAACAGATCACTCGCTCGCGGGAAATAAGGGTACTGATGCTTTTTCCCTAGCCCATTTTGAATTCTATATAATAATAATAATAAAAATGCCCATGCCCCCTTTTACATCTTCCCCATACATTGAGGGTGGAAAATTTAAACCCATTAAAATTTTCTGTTTTAAACATATCCATAATTATCTTTCTGTATTTAAACATCACCCCAATACTTGGGGCCTTGGCTATAGGAACATCAAAAATAATTAAGGGTTAAAGAAATTACATAAGAGTTGAAACCCACAAAAAGCCCCAAAAGATTATTTTATCAAACAATATTTTTTTTTATTCCCTTTTCCTGTTCAAAACCCCACAAATGCGACATTTTTCTGGCTCTATGGTACCATCACGTTCAACAATAAAACCCCTAGGTTTGCCATCATTTGAGGTTGGTTTTGGCCCAATTGAGAGGTCGTTTTTTTTAGACGGTGAGTTTCTTCACCCACCCCGCCGGTCGAAATTCTGGCGTTGAGGACGGAGGGCTTAAAACTGAAATTTGCCCTTTTGTTTGGCGGTTGAGGGGGGGTGTGAGATGTTCCGAATGAATGCGTCTTGTTGTTTTCAAAACAAACCCTGGCGTATTTTAAAATAAACGAAAAGAACGTTTTTACCGTTTTATCCGGAAAGTTTGATATTTTTTGGCCCTAACCAGCAGGCTCCCCTGGGGCCCTTTGTCTTGTCCCCCCTCACCGGTACAGTTTTGGTTCGGTTTCCCGGTGCGGGGGAAAAGGCAAGACTTTCGTCTTTTCGATTTTGACAATTTTCACCCATTGTTTCAAAATCATTTCTTTTTTCTATCAAAAAATTATAAAAAAATTATTCTTGAATTTGGTTCAGTAATAAACATTTAAACGTCTGAAAGGGGACTATTAATTTGTCCCGTAGTTTTCTGGACAAATTTTGGTTCAAAAATACATACATTTTTTTAAAAACAGAAAAACGACATTTTTCAGGAGTACGGGACAATTATTTCACGATCTTCCAACCTTTAGTAAACGATAAAATTTTGAGGGCTTTTTTATCCCCAAATTCCCCGGGACAAAGGGTTTCCTTTTAAAAAATTATGGGGGGAAAAAGTCACTTAACACAATAAAAGTAAATTTTCATAAAATTTAGAGGAGACATTTAATGAGTTGTATTGGGGAAGGGGTTTAAATATAAAAAGCCATTACCAAAGGGCATCATGCTAGATCTAAGAGTTTTACAAACCTTGTAAAAAAACTCGTCAGAAATTGGAACTGTGATTGATAATAGGGCCCCTGTATGACTTTTCCATTATTATAGTTTTGAGTCTTTGCATGGTGGAATATAAAAAGTTGATGCCCCTGATATATATATATATTTTTTTTTAAATTAAATTTTTTTTTCCCAAAAGATAGATGTCTATTACACTTTTTTTTTTTTTTATAAAAAAAGTTACATCTGTATTCCGTGGATTTTTTCCCCGGCAAAGGCAATAAAATCCCTTTAAAAAAAGATTTAAAAGTGCCCCCAATTATCTATAAGTCTGGTTTTTTCTGTATTTCTTTTCATTTTAAATTTTTTTTTTATCATTGAAAGGGGGTTTAAAGGAGATTGTTGTTCTTTGTTTATCATTAAAAAAAAAATTATTCTGTTATTAGATAATGTGACTAATATTTGAGGACTATTTGTTTTTCCCAAGGAGAACTTATTTTTCTTGTTTGAAGAATTTTCAACCAGTCCGTTATTTTAAAAAGTTTTCTAGATAATGTTACACCCCAAAACATGTGTTCAATTTTTTCAACAAAATTTTGACAAAATGCATGAGTTTGCATTTTTTTGTTTAAACCCTTTATAGAGGATTACTCAAAAGAAATGTTGACTTTAAATTATCAGTTTTTTTTTCTATTGTTGTTTTGTATGGGAGAATAAATGCCCATGACCCGTTGTCACAAAAACCCGGAGTTATACCTATTTACGTTCGGTTTTATCGGTGTGGTTAATACATTTGTTATGGTTGAATTTTTGGTTCTTGTATTTCATGATAATTGTATTGTTTAAAGGATTTACCGTTGACCTTAACCTTATTTTAAATGACCTTTCCACCACATAAGCTGGTATTTTTGATTATTGGGGAAGAGACCCACCATTTTTCAGTTTTGTGTATTCATTAATTAAAGTAAAATTAAAAGGTCATTTGGTAAAGACCTTCCACCACAAAATTTTGTTGCAGATTTATAATTAGTAGGGGTTTTACAAATGGGTGGATGTCATTGTGGAAAAAGTCAAATAAAGGAATTTTTTAATTTAAAAACCCCTACCCCCCCACCAATCATGCACTTAAGACAAGGGTTTTTGGTCGGGAAAGACCCAACCCAGTAAAAGCTTTTGGGTTTTCTGTCAAAAAATCTCAGCAGCTTTTTCTGTAAGGAAGTTATTTTGCATAGCGCATAAAGTTTTTTTAACATGGGTAGTAATGAGACCAAAAAACACCATTTTTTCGACCAAATTATGGGGGTAATCACAATGCACAAATGTAATTATGGACAATTTTCAATCGTTACCCTACAGACAAATCGGTCACCATTTTGTGACCTTGATCATTCTCTTCATGGCCCTAGGGCGTCCCCCGTTTGACCTCACGATTGCTAAAGGGGTATGTGATGTTTTTAATTAGCGCAGGATGTCTTATTTTGAACCATTAAATTTTATTATTCCAAAAAAGGGTAAGTTTCTTTTGGGTCTCAGATAAAAAGCTAAAATTGTCGATACTGTAATTCAACCGTCCCAGGCGGTTAAACTGACGGGATTTGGGGGAGGTTTTTAGAGTTTTTACGCGGTGACATCATTAATTTTCGACACCAGACAGACAAAAACGGCAAAAGAAATTTCCCCGGAGATAAAAAAAAAGGGAAAATTTATTTTAAAAAAGGTGAAAATCAACAGAGGTTTTTTAAAGGGGATGATTGTACTTGAGACAATGATTGGTCCAAGGCAATTATTGGATTACAAAAAAGAAATTAAATAAAAAAAAATAATTAGTTAAGGAGAATTTTTTTATTAATAGGCAAATTTTTTCATGGAAAGTATGAATTACTTAAAAAAGGAGAATTTTGTGATCCCACACAAAACCACATAAAATTTGGCCATGGGGGTTTAAGGGTGCAATCTAATTATAGGTTGCGTGAAATTGCACATTATTAATTATTATTACTTTAATATTGATTAACAAAATGAGGGGGGAAAATACCCAAGTATTTTTTTGATTTTTTTTTTAAATTTTATTTTCATTTTTAAAGAAATGGGGAGACTATCTTAGATTAGATTTTTATTCTGAATTTTGCATTGAGTTTTTCAAGGGAAGCTTTTTTTCATGACAAGGAAGGATATAAAAATGTCATTCATCATCGAAATAATTCCAGGCCCCAAAAGCCGACAGAAATGTTTTTTAAATGACAAAACGTATATTAACTTTTTTTCGCCTCAATTTTGGGAAATAATGTTGCACCCCAACAATGACCCCAAGGAAATTTGATGTCATTTTGTTTTTTTTTTGGGTTTTTTTATAAATTTTGGCCAAAGAATTAAAATAGGGCAGAAATACGCTTTTAAGAACACAAATACGCACCTTCTAGTGGTGATTTTGGAAAAATTTTTACGTCGTCGGGTAGGTTTGGGGATGGAACTTTTTCCAAGTTTCTGAAAATAAGTTGAGGATTTTGGGAACATACAGGGGGGTGCACTGGGGCCCCCCAAAATTTTTTTTTTTTTTAAAAAAAAATTAAAAAAATGCCTGGTCCTTTTGGTCAATTAATAAAAGGGTCTTGACTTTATGTTATTGAAAGATTTTTTTACAGCAAATCCATCTGAATGATATTCAAAAACAATTTTTTTTGAATGGTTGGCTTTTAATATTATTCCTTTTTTAAAACATTTGCAAAAAAAACCAATTTCGAATCCCCGCTCTGTGATGGGGGCCCAAATGTTTGTTGATTTAAAAAGTTATTTTCAAATATATGAACGAGGGGATCAACGGGAAATTTATTTTAGATACCGGGGCTCAACTATGAGTAACTATATTTAGAGCTTTCTAATCACGAAAATTTTTACAAATTAAAAATTTTGAGAAAAAGCAACTTATATGACAAGCAACATCGTGTTTTTACATTTTTATATTTATTTCAAAATTCCGTGGTCCAAAAGAGGGTAAGGTCGTAAAGGGGAATGGGAAAACTATCAGGGGAAAGGGGAATTACTTACCTGGAGGGGGAAATACAAAAAGGACCCAATGCTGATGTTGCACAATTACAAAAACAAAGTCACCCTGTAAAATTCCATAGCTGCCCAGTAAACTATCTTGCCGTTTCCCCAAAACACCACAAACAGATTTCCCAGTAACTACCCCCTGTGTCCTTGACAGGAACTGAAAAGATTGGGCCTACGGAACTGAGTTGAGAAGTCGCCCCCTTTCAGTGGTGTCCCTTGTGTGTCACCAGAACTGACCCTGAGCCATGCAACGGCCCCGCAACACATTCCCGACACAAAGCCCAACGGCCCCCGGGAATCCTGCGGTTTGCAAAGGCCCAATCGGGCGGAAAGTAAGTCCGTTCGGGGGAAAATTTTCCCTACACGTCCGAACAAGGGGAAAAGAAACAATAACAAGCGGATAATGACTGACAGTTTAAATGGCTCAATTGGTTGACCCAATTTTTTTGTAATTATGGGGCAACAAAAAAGTTTTGTTTAAAAAGGGATTTGTATTAATTAGTTTAACCTCGTTGCCTCCGATTCCCGGGGGGTCAAAAGGCCTCCCCACCTCTAGTCCTCGGTTTTTTGTTTCCCCCTCTGGCGACGTTTCACCTGCCCAGAATTACCCCAACCCCCAAGGCCCGCGCTAGTATATATAGACACCCTGTTTATTTGTTAAAGCCAAGATCTGATGTGCCCCGCCGACTGCTTTTTATTTTGCACCCCAAACGTTTATTGGGGTTTTTTTCACTTTGGGGTTTCTTTGACAAGTTTCTCTTATTTTTAAAAAACATTTCAAACAACGTAATCACCAGATCGACTGTTGTTCTCGAAATTTAAAAGAATTAAGGACCCTGAAGATATTTCAATAGATACTTTTTGCTCATACTGTAAACCATAATACACTGATAGAAAAGTAAACCAATTTTTTTAAAATTAAAAATTAATAAACTCTCAGTTTTCTGTGCAGAAAAAATAAACAGCACTGCATATCTTTGGGGGGGGGACACACATATATTCAAAATTGACCCCGGGTTTACTGTTTTTAGTTATGCTTTTTAAACAGAGCTTTGAGAAGAAGAAAATATCCTGCACAACAACAATATATCTGCCATTTCAAGGGCAGGACAAAACGGGTTTATACTAGATGTTCATCTATAGAAGGGTTTTACCACAAATTGTACCTTTCCAAATTCTCGTTAACTTAATATGAAAGGGAAAACACACCAACCTATAAAGTACAGAGCGTTGTAAAAATACAGGTTAACTCTTCGAAATACGTTGTTTTTGGTCCCGATATAAATTTGTGTCAGTAAAAAATCTAAAGGCTTTTTCTTTATTCAAAACGATTAAAATCGGGATCTGGATTACAAGGGGCGTTGTCGCCGTCTTTTAACGGGGGCACATGTTAATCGCATGCAACACTGTTGAGTAAAACAATGGGGTCTTTAAAATGTTATATCCAATTTCAACGTTGCTACTACGTTAAACGATGTACACAGAAACAATTTTATTATTCATGAAAGATCGTCGTCAAACCGTCAAACCTAGGGACGTCCGTGAATTAAGGGGCCTTGTTTCGGGTGGATAAGATGACCCTACTGAAAAAAAAATTGTAATCCAGACACCAGATTATAATCGGTTGTTAATAACAAGATGAAATTGATCCTTGAGCGTTAATTAAAAGAGCGATGACGCAATTTGAATGGGTTTCTAAAAAAAAACTCATCTTTTGTGAATATTGTTTGTTGAATATATACATGTTACTTTTTATTTAAAAAAAGGACCCGGGGGGCCCTTTGGGGAAAATTAACCTCCCACTTTAGCATTTGCCACCATTAGCACCCCCGGGCTGGCAAAAGCCCATAGATCCAAGTGTCACCCAAAGGGATAGCGTGCATTGGGACATGAATACAAAAATTTAAAAATTTCCCCACCCCCCCCCCCAAAAACCGATTTTTGGGGATTAAAATTCAACAAAATTTTATCAATTAAAAACTTTTGAAAGTTTTTTCCATTATTAAAAAATCAGCCCCCTACTTCATTTGGATCCTCCCCCCAGAAAACTATTTTTTTTTTCAAGGGGTGCGAATTTTTTCTCAAAAAAATAAAAGGCCTTTGATGGACTTAGGAAACAAAAAGGAAAACATTATTTTCGTTTCATAATTAATCGGGGTTTCCTTTTTAAAAACCACTCCCACATTAACCCCCCAACATTAACCATCCCCACATTGGCCCTCCCCCAAACCCCTAAATTATGTTCTTTAGCAATTCAATACTTCATTAAAACCCTGTCCTTTTCAAGTAATCTCACAAAAACAACTTGGGGTTCCCCAAAGGGCACTGTAAATGTTTGAACATTATTGGCCACAATTATCAATGGGACCACCTTACCCTGTTATTCAGTGGTGTGACAGTGCACAGATGGGGAACCTAGGGGACTGACAAACAATGGCTTGGGGTACCTAAAAGGTTTTTTTTTTAAAATTGCATTTATTGAGGAGGGTTTTTGTGGATCCCGTGATGGGTTTAAAGATTTTTTTATTCCCCCCCTCTCAACCTCATCTTATTCTCACATCTTTAAACCCTCATCTTTTCCCAAACAACCCCATCTTATTTCCCCCCCTCTTTCCCCCAATCTTTTTTACATCTTAATTTTTAAAAGCCTCGAAAAAGGAATGTACAGGAAAAAAATCAATTTTAAATGTTCCTGGCCAAACCATTTTTATTTTTGTCAAAAATCTTTTTTTTTTTTGTTATATGTATCTCTCACCAGCCGATGGAAAAATAATTACAAAATTTCGATATTAAGCTTCCAAAATTTTTCTATACTGATGCACTTATAGAGTTACCGGGGAAAGTCCCCTTTTGACCCTGAAAAACCCTCCTTCACCCCAAAAGTAAACAATATCCCTGCATCCAAAAGGTTAATGATTTAAATTAATTTTCCGCTTTTTTTTAACCAATATTTAAAAAAATGGATGTAATAAACCCCCATCGTTTAAAATTAAAAATATCCACCATTTTTTGATACTTCTATCCTCACCAAACTGTCCCAAGACCGTCATCAAAAGGCCCCCATTCTTCCCAATTAAATGAAAAAAATTTTATATTAAAACCCCAAAAATCAAACACCATTAGTTTTTGTTTTTAATTTCAAACTTTTCAATTTAATACCGACCGTTTGATTTGATTTGAAATGAATTTTCCTTTACACCATCATTCATTCTGTCGTCATTTAACCCAACTCATCGCCAGTAGTTCAAAATTTACAGTGTTGCAAAGTTCATTAAAATTTTGTCGCAAACAATCGCAAGCGGGTTACAAAATTCAATTTTATCAAATTGGATTCATTTGTCACATTTTTTTTTTTCGTTACAGGTATTAAATGAACATTTGGACTTTTTCTTTTGTCCAAACCTTTCCAGGGCCCCCCCCAAAAAACAAAAAGGGAAAAAAAAAAATTTAAGGAAAAAGAAAGAATGACGTGGAAAAATTATTGCAAAGGGAAACCCAAACTTATGCAAGATTAATGGATAACCGAAAAGGGGAGGCCCCCAATTGTTGGCAAAAAAGTTTCGTCGATAAATTTACAAACTTGGTGTTTTGAACTTTTTAACGTCTAAAAATTGACATAATTTGTTGGTTCAGTGGGTTTGGGTACACCCCACTGCAAAAACCCGGGGGAAATCAGATTGTTTTTTGGACTTTTGGTTTCATTGGTAAAAAACAAGAAATCAAGTGTAAAAGAGTTTTAAATTCACAAAAAAACATCCCAGTTTTTAAATTTGGGCCCGGAAAAATGTATTACAGGGCTATACCCTCCCAAAATTCAATATTGTTCGAAAAAACAACTATTCCCTTTATCTTTAATTTTCGTTTCAAATTAGGGGGTTTGGGTTAATAAATATTTTATTTTTTTTTTTACCACCAGGGTACTGATCAGACGTAAAATCCACCGATAAATTGATGTCCCGGACGGGCAAACGACCGGGGCCTAAAAGTAAGAGAATGATAAAAAAAAGATGTATCTGAAAACAACACGGATAAAAATTTAAAAGAAACTTTAAAAATTACTTTACCCATGATGCGACGGGCAAATATATTTTTTTTTCAAAATTTCCCCTTCACTTGAATAAACAAATAAATTAAAGAAAAGGGAGATCATATTAATTTTGATTTTAAATTTTCCCGATTTTCCCGAGTCCGGATTTCCGAGGACGACAGAAACGATCGAAACGTCGATTGCCCCCCCCCTTTTCAGAAAATTACCCAATTGGTTCCAGGGGGCACCCCCATTTTGTCTTACTTAATTTTAGATTTGTTGTTGTTTCGCCCCTTCAATCGTATTGTCAAGTAATATCCCAAAAAATCTTATTCTTTTATTTTGTACATGGGCCCGTTGACTTTGTTCCAGTACTTTTTAGCTCTTTTTTTTTTTTGCTTGTCTGTTTCTTTTCCCGTTAATATGGTTTCTAATGAGTGCCGTGACCTCTATTTGCATATTTTCCTTTTTTTGTTTTAACTTTAATAACGATAGGTTTGGAATAATAGGGTATTTGGAGTCCGAATGCCCCCCATTTATCTAAGTTCCCGTTTTCATTCAGAATTAGAATATTGAGTTATCGTTTAAATTTTCGATCAAACCTTTTTTGGGAAAGTTTTAAAAAAACACTTACCAGGGGGAAGGGAAAATGGTTGTCCGTTTTGGTTTTTTTTTTTATTTGGGGTCTCCCATTTGAAAGTTTTAAATAAAAAACAACTGTTCTTTGGCAATAAAAAAATGTTTGGGCTACATTTTAAGGGTTTTTGAAAAAAATTTCAAATTTTGTTAATTTAAAATTTTAAGGGACGATTTCAGTTTTTTCTAACAATTTATTTTTTTTATTGAACAAAAGAGCCCGAAATAATACTTCTTTGTATTTTTTCTCAAAAACCTTACGTAAAAAAAGATTTTTATTACGTTTTCACCCTTTTTAAAAAATTCAACATTAAAACAAAAAAGGGTGAAATTTTTAAAATTTTCTAACATTTTTTTTTTTTAGGAGTCGATGAACGACTCTGCGTTTTTTGCTATTCCTGGTTTTAATGACTCCAATTCCCCAAAACCCCAAGTTTTTAAGTACCAAAAACCATTTTGGGGGTATGAGAGGAACCCCAAACCCTACGGGGGGGCATGGATACTGGTCTTGCTCATTGGGAAATAATGGTTATTGTATTAGGAAACCAACCGAAAACTTTTTGGGGAAAAAAAACATTTCCTGTGCTCAATTTTGCTGTGTCTGATTTGTTGATGGGATTATTGTTATTGCAAAATGTAAATTTTGGGGGAAAATATAATGGAGGGAGGGGGTTAGTCCAGTTTGTAAAATTGCGGGCGTTTCAGTATTTTCCAGTGGGCACCACTTCCCTTTTTTTATAATTTCACGGATCTTTTTTCCCCTTTATCAGTCAAAATTTGGGGGAATCATCTAAATTATTGTTCCGGGCGGGGGCCCTTTGTATTCCAGCCCCTTTATGGGGGTGATTACAGGGGATTTTCCGATGTGTATTGGGCTTCCTATTTAAAAGTCCAGAGGGTTGGGTTAAAGCAATATTAACATAAAAAAACTTTTTTTTAAAATTTAGACCGGTTGGGGAAGGCATCTTGGATCTACTTATTTCCTTTTTTGGCGTGAACCCTTTGGTTTATGATTGTTCTTTTTTATCCCCCCTTTTTGGGCGAAAACAAAAATGGTCAGAATGGTTTCACCGCAAGCAGGAAACCAGATGGCGTTAAAAAGGGGTTTTTGTCGGTAGGGCCGTCTGCTGGATGCCATCATTATCATGGGGGTTCTTTCCCCACCCAAAATGAAAAAAAAGTTCGGCGATGTTTCCTGGGCAGCGTGTTTATCCCACCCCTTAATTCTCATTTAAACCCCTTTTTTATACAATATGAAAAGCCCCTAGGGTCAAAATGCCGCACCAACGACCTCGGCAACCCCTAAATTAAAACCCGACAGCAATGAAAACTGTTGTCTTGAAAACTTAGAATTGACTGTCTTGACCCCCCTTTTGGGAATTTTCCCCAAAATTAAAAACTAAACCCCCTGAAAAACTTTTTTTAAATTTATATTAGTGGATTTTGGGTTTTTTAATTTCTTTTTTAAAGTTTTTTTTTTTAAATAAAGTGTTTATTTTTAAAGGGATGATGTTTGTAGCGGGACCCCCTAAATTTGTCCCACCAGAATCAATTTTACTGGGAAAGTTCTCGACCCTTTTCTTTTTAAAGTTCAGCCGATTTTGATGACGTTCGTAGGGATGTCGTTCCCCAAAATATCGGAAGGCATATAAAATTAATTACTTTTTATAAGGATATTGTTTTTTTACTATTTACAATTTAAAATTTCCTTTTTTATTTAAATATTTAATATTTTAATTTTATAATGGTATTTAAATTTTGTTTTAAGGATTATTTTTTTGTGCAAACAAACAAAAAAAGAAAAAAGACAAAAAAAAACTGTTAAATTTTGAATTCAAATTTTGCAGTAAACCTTTTTTATCTGTGGGAATTTTAGTAAAATACAACGTAATATAAAAAAGCAAGATTAATTTTTGTCGTTTAAAATTTTTCATGAGGGGGAGTTGGGGGAAAAGGTTTCAAATTTTTTTAGATGCTCCATTGTTAAAAAAAAACTTTGGGGCACGCAAAGTTTTTTGGGTGGTTTTTAAAGAAAAATTTATTTTCCTCTGACAATTTAAAATTATCTATTTTATAATTTAATTATGAAATTTTAAATTTTATAATGTATTTATCAAATTTTTTTAAGGAGTATTAATAAATAAACAAGCCCTATCGAAAAAGAATAAAAAAAAAAAAAAAGAAAAAAAATTATCATAATATTTAAGTTAAATATTTTTGGGAAACTCCCATTGACAATTTAAATTACCTATTTTAATATTTAAATATTTAAATATTTAATTATATAAAATTTTTTAAAAAGTATTTAAAATTTTTTATTAAAAATGTCAAAAAAAAAGAAAAAAAAGAAAAAAAAAAAAAAAAATTAATAAAAAACATTTTAAATTCAAATATTTTTATAAATTTTTTTTATCTATTGTAAAATTTAATTGATATATATTTAATATATTAGATAATTATTTACTGGATTTAAAAGATTATTTATTTAAATAATGTCAAACGTAGAGCCAAAACGAAAAAAAAAAAAAAAAAAAAAAAAAAAACAGAACTAACTACTGTTATAACAGACACAGATTGAGGTCATTCCATATGAACTCAACCAGAGGTCACAAAAGGGCACCGACTCAATTTTCCATACTTTTTTTTTGGAAACCTTGTATAATGAACATCAAAAATTTTGGGGTTAACTCAAAGGTTTCCGAGATATGGCCCCAAAATCAGGGCCAGCCCATTTTTTCCCCGGGGAAACGGAGGTTTTGGGGGGCTTTTCTTGGAATTTGGCTTTACCCAAAGGCCCCAGAATTCCCTTAAATTTTTTCTTTTTTATATTTTATGGGGGGGAAAGAAAAAATTTAATTTTGTTCTCCCCTGTGTCATCACAGGGTCCGAGGGTTAATGATTTACCCTTATTTGGGCAGCCTTTGTAATAGGAAGAATAGCCTCGCATTAATATAGGGGTTTTAGAGCCTCTGAAAAGGGTTTTGAATTTTGGGTTCCCCCATAATTGTAAATGTTTTTCCCTTTTTTTTTCAAAATGCTACTTGTTTTCTCATCTCCTTTATTTTGTTTTTAAAAAAAATGACAATTTAATCCATTTTTAAAATTTCATTATTTAGTATATAATTTTAAAAATATATATATATATATATATATATATATATATATATATATTTTTATATATATATATAATTTTAATTTTGTAAAACAGTGGAACGTGGAGTTGTAACCCATATCCGTTAGCATCATGACAACTGATTTAATATATATATAAATATATATATATATATATATATATATATATATATATATATATATATATATATATATATATATATATATAATATTTCATTATATAATGGTATTCATAAAAGTGCTTTTTAAAACGTTGTGCTTTTTAATAACTAAAACGTTGGTAGCGACAAAAAAATCTGAACAATTTTGTATTTTTTTAAAGGCAAGTTTAGAAAAGGGATGAATGTCCCCAAGGGAACTTTTATGGTCAACATACTGACAGCCCTTTTAAAAACTGGTTTTTAAAACCCCTGTGATACCATCAACACCCTATTCATTGTTTCCGTATGGAAAACCGTAAAATTTGGGTTTTTTTAACCATTATCTTATTGAATAGAGAATAAGCTGTTAAAAACCTTTTTAACCCTAAAGAACTTTGTAAAAAGTGGAAAATTTGGTTTTTGGGTCGTTTGAACATAGGTTCTTTATCACAGAAAAACAAACATAAAATTAAACATGAACGCAAGAGTGGCAAATTGGTCAGGTGTGAAATGAACACAAAAAAAAAAGGGTTACAAAAAGAAGAGTGGTTCTGGTCCTGGGACCAGACAAAAGGATTACATTGAATGGATGGGGCTACCGGGATTTTCTGGGGAAGAAAAAGGAAAAGTGAAAGGAAGGGAGCCAGACATGGAAAATAAAAAAAAAAGAAAATGGACTAACAAGCAAAGAAACGAAAAAAACAAATGTAAAAAAAAATTTTGGGGGAAAAAACCTTTATTTTATTTTTTATTATTTTTTATATTTTTATAGAACCACAGTTTTAATTTTTGGGGTTTCCCTTTTTCATTTTTGGAAAAAAGTCTTATATAAAATTAAATTGTTCTTCAATAAAGTTTGCTGCGAAAATTTGCTTTTTTTTGTAATTTAATCTTGTAAGATATTCAGATGCAGATTTTGCCACTATTTTTACACAGGAATCCAAATTTTGGGATTGATTTTTTTTTTGTTTTAACGACATCATCATGGGTGATACCAAAAGGGCGGGGGAGTATACAGTTGCTGTGTTCCCCAACCCTTTGGGGTTTTCTTTCGCATAAAGCCTTTTTTTTAACATGAGTAGTATACTGCGCGAAAAATTGTTGATACTGTGGCGAATCTCCCCGGCCAGGGGGTTTAAACCCCAAAAATTCCCTTGGGGGGGGCCCAGGAAAACCGTTTTCACCCCGCGGAAAATTAATTTTCCCAGACAGACCTACAGACAACAAACAGTAAAAGAAAATATTTATTTTTAAGAGGGTTTTTGGGGCGGCCGGGGTTGTTTCCCCTAAAGGGGATCTCGGGGGGGGTTTTAACCCCCACTGGGAACAAAAGAACTAAAGAACACGAGCAAGATTACGTTTGGGGATCGGAAAAATTTACCCCACGTCCAAAACCCGTAAAAAAAAAAAAACCCTTTTTTTTGGAAAAAGGAAATTTATTTCGTTCTGTCATACAAACACCCAAACCCCGAAAAATTTTCGGGAAAAGAGGGCGCGTTGTTTTCCCGTAAAAGGGGGGCCCCCCTTTTATAAAATCGTAAAAACCAAACTCTACAGTTTCCCCCTTTGGGCCCTTTTGACCCGGATGGATCAATGTCAGTATTAAAAAATTTTTTTCACCCTGAAATCTTTCACAATAACGGTGTTTAAAAAAAAATTAATAAAATCATACATAGACATAAACCCTTTTTCCACAGTTTTAGTTGGGGAAGAACTAAACCACCCTTTTAAAACTGATAAAAAAGAATGAAAAAAAAATACCACGCCCAAAAACCTTTGTTGAAAAATTTTTTTCTTAATTAATCGGCACTTTTTTTTTTTTTTTGGGAAAACCCTTAAATTTTTAAAAATACCAAAACAAATTCGAAATTACCTTACATTTGCTTTCCCCGGCAATTTAAACCCTGGTTAAATTTTTTTTTTTTTTTTCCCAGATCATTAAAATTTGGGAAGATTATGGGACTTTCGGTACCCCGTAGCTTAAAAACCCGGGCCTAAAACAAGTATATCTAATGTCCTGAAAACTTTAACGAATACACTAAAAAATTTTTTAAAAAAAATGGACATTAATGGCTTATAAAAAAAACAAACCCTGTTGTTGGTTATCCATGTCTCATCCGGGGCAAACCTTTTTAAAAAAATTATGCAAGTAGAATAATTACCCAGGATCTCCCAATGTTTATTCACCCCCTCCACTGTGAGATGGCCCCCCACCCCCAAAATTACTTAGGGAAATTTGACCTTCGTCTGAGGGACCAGACATACGCCGGGGGTTCTACTTTGGGGCTCGGTTTAACATACTGTTGAAGCGACGCACGCGGTGGTTGAAAGTCTTCACGAGATTGGGTTCCGGTCTGTGATTACCGCCCTTTTGTATTACAGACATGAAAATTATTCGTTTGCAGTTAGCCGCGTCCCCGAAAAGAGGTCCAAAACCTCAGGTATTGTCAACCCCCCCCCTTTTGGGGGGGGGAATCTAAAAAAGATCGTTTGACCCATATCGATGAAATTTTGATCTTTTCCTCTCCCGCCATCTTTTTAAAGTAATGATCGATATTTGGCAACCATCCTATCATTTTGTTAACCGGGGAAACCCTCAACAAGAACATCGCTTATCGGTGAGCTCAACATTTTTTTGCACGAAAAAATAAAGGACGCGCCCCTTTAAAAATTTTTAAAGGGGAAGGGAAATTTAAAAATGTATATCCCCTTTTTCTTTTTGCCATGATTTCACTTGACCCAAGGCATCGGCCGAGGGAAAAACCCTGAAGAGGCAGTTTAAACCTTGTCCTGCAAAAATAACACCAAAAACCCGGTTAAAGGAAACAGGCCCCAAAATTAGCACTATATTTTTAAAAAAATCAATACTAAATACACCTGAACCCATTTAATCAATCAATGGAACAAACCCTAAAAGGGGTTACCTTTTTTTTTTAAAATTTTTTTTGGGAACGCCCCAGGTCAAACCACGAGTTTTTTATCTTTTGTAACATTAGACTAGAAACCACTTTGAGGAGTGGAGGTAACAAAACACTCCAAGCCCTTTTAAAATTTTAACAGGCAACCCTTTTGTTTTCTTTTTTTCCACAATGCAGAGTTTTAAAGCATAAAAGTGTTTAAGGCCAGCGCCCGGAAACCCCCGTTTGTGTTTAAAAAGCCCAATGGGGTTTTTACAGTTGGTGTCATTGTATTTCCCCTTTTTGCTGGGACGGCGGCACCTGCCCCTCCCAAAGTTCCCCCTGGGCTAAGGGGTTGGGTTTAACAATTTCCCTTTTGGGGGTCCTTATAACTCCTCTCACCGGGAGAAAACCGTCTGACCCAGGTCAGATCGTCTAAATCATCAATACAGGGTAAGCCCCGAAAGTCGAACTTGGGGCTCCTTGAACCTCGAGTTTATCGTGGGTCAAGCGTCAAACCCTTTCTATTAACCCCCCTTTCCCCACCCCAAGAACTGGTCTTATTTCAAACAAGTCACCCGCCCTTGTTACTTTCCCCACCACTAAGTATTCCTATGAAACCATCCCCAAATTTTTGGGCCCTTTGCCCTTTAAATAATAATTCTTCACCAGTCCCTCTTCCCTCCTTAACTTCGGGAAGGTCTGATTTTGTCATGATATCCTTTTTCATTCTGGGGCCCTTTTGTAAACCGGTCCCGGACGATCTTGTTTTCCTGCTCATAAACCGGCCTGAGGGTTTACATAATCACGGGTTCATTTTCGCCCCGCATTTTCCCAAAAATTTAAAATACCAGGGGAAATTTGGGGGGTTTCTGACCAAAAATAGTGCCCGGGGTTTCCCCCCGTTACACCATGTGCGGTCTTTTGGCCCACGTAAACAATGTGGGAAAAACCCACCTTTTCGGGTTTCCCTTTCCCTCCCGAGACCCAACTTTAAAACAAAAAAGGGCCTATTAAATTTTTTCTGTCCGTTACCTTGGGCATGGTACGAACTTGTTCGGGTTTTTTAACCCCCCCAAACGCACAGCTCTTTATCAACTTCTCAAAATTCGCCCCGATCCGGGTGAATTTAAAGGGGGCCCAAATGGGAAAACCATTCCTTCCCTTTTACATTTAGCACCCAAAGGGGCTGTTTTTCTTTTGCAGGAACCGTTAGTGCTTTGTGAAAACGTGGTCTGACCAATCGTTTTCAAACCCCCCCGCCTCCGATTAAGTTTTCAAAAAACATGGGCCCGGCCCTTCCCTGGGGGCTAAACGCCCAAAAAATGACGCATGGGGGGGCGTACAGGGGGGTTGGTGACTTGGAAATAACCATTTGAAACACTTCCGGGGAAAATGTGCACAACAGTCCGTTAACCGCCAAAAACAACCCTTTGTTTCAAAAAGCTTGGGGAAAAATTCCCTGATGACCCCCCAAATTTTCATGTCCCGATTCAACCATACTCTTTGGGTTTTTGGGGTCAAAACGGTGATGTCACCAAAAGCAGGATCAACGACATTTTCTATAAAAAAAGCCCTTTTTTCTCGACGGGTCCTTTTTCCCCTTTTTCCCAAACCCCTCAAAAGGTAACGTTTGGGCTGGTGTCCATCTCAGTTGGTTCCAATCCTTTTCCTTTTTCCCCATCCCCAAGCTCTGTCCTCGCACGTTTTTCCAACTGACTGACTGAAAAAGAGGGTAGTATCGTGAGGTCGGACAAAACTGCAGTGCCCGGGAAGGGGGGTTTAATATCCTTTTACCCACTTCCCCCATCTCCATGGGGGGATGTGCACTGCGTCACGATTGCCACATCGGGCGGGTACTGGATTGGGAAAGGGCACCGACTCAGGGTTTTGCCCTTTTTTGTCCGTCCCTTAAATTTAATTTCCATGTCAAATGGTGCGATAAAGCCCCCCAACCCGGGGTTCCAAATAAACCCCAACTTTGGCCCTTTTTGAGGGGTGCAAGTGGGTTGTTGTCCGTAAACTTACGGGATCCCAGGAATTTTTCAACTTCTCCGAAAAACCCCCCCACTTGGGGCAAAAGTTTTTTATTTTGGGTTGGGAAAAACACTGTAATTTTTTCTCTGCCCCTTTAAACCACGGGTTGATACGATAGAATTTTCCCATCATTCCCAACCTGTGACAGACAGGGCCCCCCGGCCCTTAAGGGACGGTCTACTTCCCCCAATAAATTTTTTATCAAAGCACGGGTACCAGGGACTGGAAAACCCACATAACTTTTCCTTTGACCTTTTAAAGCCCTCGGCCCCCGGGAAAAAAGCCCCCTTTTCGACTTCCCCCGCTTTTTTTATCAGGGCCAAACTGTCCCCTGATGCGGGGCCGGGGCCCCGGGGGTTGATAGGAAAAGACGGTAATAAACCCCAGTCCCCAAAAAGGGCGCAATTCTTTTTCTACTCCTTTGGGGCAACCCCTTAACCCCCGGTTGATTTTTTTCAGGATCCCAAAAGACCCGGTTTGTGCTTAATATGCCCCCCATGGGTTCACCCTTTCTTCAACAACTCACATTTTGCCCCTTTTAACCTTTTTTTTCCAGCCCTTTTTCGGGCCCATTAAAAAAACCGTCTAAACCTCTCCAAGTGTTCGTCGAAAATTTTTTCCAGTAAAATTCATCAAGGGATAACACTAAGTGTGATAAACCCGATCCCAAACCTTTCATTCCCGGTTTTTTTGAAAAGGGGGCTTGGTTTTTCGTTCCCCCCTGGGCCTTGGAAAAAAACTCAAAAAAGGGGCCCCCAAAGGGGAAAGGCCGTCTTTTAAATTTATCCCAAGGTTTCCGGAAGTATCCATTGCAAGGTCTAGCGGGAGAAAAATTTTAGCTCCACCCCGGGCCTCCAAAGGGCTCTTTTTAATTTTAAAAGGAAAAAAGGGATCCTTTAAAAGGTCAATCCATTTAACCTTTCCCATGTCTATAAAAGGCGATACTCCCCTCCTTTTACGGACCAAAACCACGGGGCTTGCATAGCTTTTTGGGCCTCCGTATCCCCCCTTTTTTTAAACAACTCCTGTTTTTCTGCAATCCGGCATGAGGTTAGGGGCAACCCTCTGCAACAAATTGGTTGGGTTTTTTATCGGGAAGGTTAATTTCGTGGGGATGAAAGGGCACATTTTTCCCACGTCAAAAAGGGAAACCCTTTTTAGAAAGTTCCACCGCAATGCTTCTTGCTGGGGGATCCTTCCCAAATTAACCCGGGGGGTAACTGGATTCCGTTCCACCGGGAAAGGGGGAAAACCCATTTCCCCCCAGCACTTTGGGTTTTTCACAAAAAACTTTCCAAACCCTCTCACCAACCTTTTAAAACCCCCCCAAAAAACAAAACAATGAGAGTCCGGGTTCTTCTCTTTCTCCTAACCACCTCTTCCACGGATTCTGGGTCCCCCCTCAACCTGCTGGGAAAAGCACCCCCACTTATGTCCCGATTTCGGGCACATGCCAACAAATGATGCCGGGATCGTAATAAATTCAAGAGAATTCAAACCATGACGTTTACCGGGGATCCCTTGACCATCTTTTATACCCTTCGAGCACCACAAGTCCTCACCCCAATAATTTTTGTGCACTTCGCAAATATTTTTTTTATTCCATTTTTTGTTAGAAGAAAATGGGCTCCTGAATAATTTCACACCCCTCGGGGCTTTGGGTATCGGACCCCCATTTCACAAGAACCAACATCCGAAAAGGCGGGGAAAAAACCCCGACCTTTGTAGGGCGTAATGGACCTTTTGGTTTATGCCATCAGCTTTTGTCCCCTTTTTAATTTTTCCCAATACCAAAAACCCCCGAAGAACTGTCTGCCACTCATCCTGGGGCCAATTTTTCCCTTCCCAAAAACAATTTTTTCCAAAATTTTTAACCAATAATGATTTTCTCGGCGTTCTCATTCTCATGAGATTTTCCTGAACGCACCAAAAATGGGCTTTCATTTTTAAAAAAATTTGTATATCGGTTTCACATACCCTGATTTGGGAAAAGCAATACATTTGTTTCCCATAATCTTCAAAAATTCCCACTTTTGGGTTTTTCCCCGTTTTTCTGCCAAAACTTGCTGAAAGGGGGGAAAAATAATTTAAAGACGTCTCGGTCCCTTTTTAATATGACCGCCTTAACGCCGGCAATTATGGGTCTCCCCTGTGTGGTCTTCCAATTAATTTATCGCGCAAAATCAATTCCTCTTTTCAAAAAAATCAACAAAAACGGGTTCCAAACCAACCCCCCTCCTTCCCCTCACTTTCAACAAGCATCTGACAGCTTCACGATATTTCAGTGGGGGACAGCCTCAACCTCCCCCCTTTGCCCCACTTTTGGCGAAGGTTGAGCGTTTTTTCCCCGGGTTTTCCCGCTTTTAAACCTGCTGCTCCGGGGGGGGTTTGCTTTTTGCGGGATTTTTCATGGGCCCAGGCTTTTTGCATTCATGGCATATTATAGAAGATTTTTAAAAACCCCCCAGGCCAATGTTTTATCCAGCTTTTCCCGGGGGAATCGCCCAAAAAGGTGCCTTTAAATTTAGTTGGGGGCAGCCTGTTGTTGTGCGAACAAATTTGGTTTTTCAGCAACAAAATTTATTCGAGGGGCCCCCAATTTCCCCATAACATCCCCCAACTTGCTTTTTTCCCGGGTCAATTTCTTTTTGTTTTTCCCTTGGCATCTACCCCCCTGATTTTGTTTCTACGCGCACCCTCATGTTCCGGAAGTAGGCTAACACATGCTCCCCAAGTTTTAAAAAAAGACAACTCTGGTTTTTCCCCAGAAGCCGTCTCCCGCCCCCTTTGACAAAAGGGCTTTGGGCCCATTTACGAGCTGTTCTTTTAGCACCCCACCCCCCATGGTTCAAAAATGCTCTTTCTTCCCCCCCGGCCCCGGGTTTCCCTGCCGGGGTTTTTAATCTGAAACACTAAAAATCCAAAAGGGTTCCCCCCACTAGCTGCTTTTTACAACAAAGCACCGGGAACGACACCCCCTCAGGCGGGGCCCAAAATTTAAAACACAGAAAGGGGCACTAATTTTGGACCCTTTCCTCTTCCCGGGGGCAAAACCCTTTTTTCCAACCCCCAAATGATCAAAGAATTTCCATTTTATCCCTTTTTTCCCGTCCAAGTTGCTAAATCAAATTCTTCAACCATTCGTTTTGTTAACCCCTTGTTTTTCAAAGGGGGTCCGAAAACTTTCAATTGGGCCTTAGGGTTCTTCAAACTTCAAAATTTCCCAATGCATTTCCAATGACTTTCTTGCTTCATGTGTAACTTTTAAACGCATCCCCCAACCTTCGGGCAAAAGGGATCGTCGTATAATTATGAAATACCCAAAAGACCCCGAAATCTGGGGCAAAAAGGCGCCTTTTTTTCACTTGGGGAATTGGGGGCACACCCCGTTTTTAAAAATCTGGGGCAACCCCGTCGGGCCCAAACACCAACACTACTTCAAAGCAAAAAACAACTTTTCTACAGCATTCTAAAAAACAAAATTTTTAATTTTGAACACCCTAACTCATAATAATTTAGACATAAAAAAAAACGGGGATAAAAGTTCCCAAAAAAAGGTTTCTGCACTTTTAAAGAAATTGTTTCCTGGTTATCAGCCCCAATTCGATTTGGAAAAATTTAAAAATTTAGTGTTAGGGGTTTGGGGGCCCCTTTTTTTCTTGCATCCTGTCACGACGCCAAAAATGTAGGGTCTGCGTGGGGGGGCTCTGGGGGATTCCCCCAAAGTGGATCTTTGGTGGGGGTGTACCCCCTGGGAAAAGAAAAAGAACCCACAGAACCGAGCAAAAATTCGCCCTGGATCGGGAGTTTTTCACCCATCGTCCAAAAACCCAAAAAAACAAACCCTTCCTTTTTTAAATTTAGTAAAAGGAACATATTTTTCTCTGTCATTTCAAAAATCCAAAAACCCCAAAAATTTCAGGAAGAGAGAGCGCGGGTTTTTCGTCAAAGGGGGGGTTCTTTAAAACGTCAAAATCTCCAAAATTACATTTCCCAAAAAGGGGAAAATCAAAAAGAGGGGGTTCTTTAAAGATGATTGATTTAGGGCAAAGATTGGTCCTTAAAATGTTGGGCCCCCAAAGGAATAAAATTTGGGTTACTAAAAGGGGAAATAATTAAATAAGGTGAACAAAAAATTATTTGGGGAGAATTGATTTACATAATAGGCAAAAAATTATTATTTTAAATATGAATTACTTATAGACCATAGGATGAACTTAAAATGGGAATTATTTTTTTAAATTTTTGATCCCCCACAGGACCACATACAATTTGGACCATAGGGGGGTTTTAATGGTGCTGAATCTAATTTTAAGGTGTTAAGTCGTAAAAATTTCACATTATTAATTATTATTACTTTTTTTTGATTAACCCCATTTTAGGGGGGGCAAAATATTCCCCCCAATATATTTTTTTTTATTTTGTTTTCAATTTTTAAAATTTTAAATATTTTTTTTTAAAAGGAAATGATGGGTATCTTTTTATTTTATTTTTTTTCTGTAAAAGTTGGGGAAAAAAATTTGGGGTTTTTTCAATGGGTTTCCCTTTTTTTTCATGCCAAGAAGGATATCAAAATGCCCCTTCATCCTCAGAAATACATTCCAGGGGCCCCCAAAAAACCCCCACACCAATGTTGATTTTCAAAAACAAAAGAAAACATTTTTTCCCCCCTTTTGGGGGAAAAAATGGTTAAAAACCCCAAGAATGACCCCAAAGGGAAAATTCTTTTCCATTTTTTTTGGTTTTTTTTATCAAGTTTTAAAAATTTTGGCCCCAAAAAATACATAAAATATGGCAAAAACAGTTTGGGAAAAAAACTTTAAAAAGCACCTTCTAGTGGTACTTTGGGAAAAAATTTTTCCCTGCCATGTAGGGGTTTTAAGGATGGAACATTCGCCCAAATTTTTGAAAAAACGAGGACTTTTTGGAACACAAGAGGGGGGCACTATGAAAAAAAAATAATAATAAAAAAAAAAAATTAAAAAACCCCTTTCCCATCAGGGGCAATTAATAAAATGAAAAATCATTATTCTTTTATAAGTTATTGTAAAATTTATTTACAGCAAACCATCTGAATGAAAATTCTAAAACATGATTTTTTCATTTTGAATGGTCGGCGTTATTGTTAGTTTCCGTATTCATAAACATGCACAGGGAAAACCGGTTTTAATTTCCCCAAGAGATAAAACCCGTGGAGGCTGCCATGTTTTTTTATTTTCCCACATTATTTTGGGAAAATATGAAAGGTTTATCAACACGGAATTTCATTGGTAGATTCCGGTCTCAGCGATGAGTAATCGTTTTTTGAGTTTTCATCCGAAAAATTTTCGTCAAAATTTAAATAGATTTAGAGATTTCAACTTATATGAAAAAACATCGTGTTTTAATTTTTATATTTATTTTCAATTTTACCTTCCCAAAATTTTGTGGTCCAAAGAAGGTATCACCCGGGTTTTTAAAAAATTTTTACTGTTCATCCCAGGTCTATTG